>QANX01002289.1:90669-232574 GCA_003254975.1 Ochetophila trinervis | reverse complement strand
ATTATTTAAGAAAATCAAATGCATAATAATAGAAATCAAATTTTTTTAGTAATGTAATTTTTTTTCAAAAAATTATGTATTCATGTATCAAATATTGTATAATATTAATGCAGTACTAATCTAATAGAGCATGCCAAACGTGCCCTATGATAATTGGTAAAAAACCAAATATTAAAAATTAAAAATATATATATATTCTTCTTAAGTATTCGTTAGAATATATTACTAAAAAAAGTATTGGTTAGAATACCATATATGTGTTCTGAAAATTGATCAAAATTGGAAATTTAATAATGCTGCAGGAATAAAGCCAAATGGGGAATCGTACAGTATAGAAGACATCAAAGGAGCTATACGAAGTGGAACTGGATTTACTCCATGGATCGAGTGCAACACCGATTCATCAGGGAATAGCCAGCTTTACCAAGTTTACTTGTGCGTTGACACTTCCGGGTCAAACTTTATTGAATGTCCAATTTTCCCACATGGAAAATGTGATTCCAATATTGAGTTTCCTTCCTTTTAGATGGCTAAAAAGAATCATGTATCTATTTTCATTTTCTTACTAACTCATCAATTACATTATGGTACATCCGAGTTTGGCTAATCAAATAAATTCGTATTCCTATTTCAAAAGAATTTATAAAAATATGAATGGGATATATATTTTGTACCTGTCATTATTTGGATTAATAAAGTTTAGAGTCGTAATTTTGCTCTTTTGAAAGCAAATGCAAAAAATTAATTTTTTTTCCCAAGATTAACTAATGGCATAAATGATGTTCTGATGTTAATTACTTTAGTGGGTACGCTTTCTTGATTTATTATTTGCTTTCGAAAATTTCAAGCCTAATTGTGATATTTTTTTATTTTTTATTTTTAAATCAACTGCATTAAAGTACAAAAAAGATCCCAAAAAAAGATACGAAGAAGAGCTCACGCCAGCAAGCTCAGACATAAAGAAAGAAACCAAAAAAGATTGTATATTAGCTAAAGAGTTTCCTTCAAAAAAACAAACATTTTCCAATATTCAGAGAATATTTAGCAACAATATATGCCCAGCTATAAGATTCTATAGTCGACCATGCTAGAAACCAGTAATGTCTCGTGAAACTCCTCTTAGTCTCAAAGATGTCATTCCTAGTCCACCAGGAAATAGAATCTCAAGTTGTCAAAATTTGGTCCACCACCCTTTTTGCGTCACTTCGCCAATCCAAGAGCTTTAGACCCTTCTCATCCAACACAAAATACGCCCAGTTAATGGCCTTTATCTTAGCCAATTTAGGTGAATCAACCTCCGTGCATTAGGAGGAAACCAATGAGAGATCCCCTTCCCCTCACAATGGTCAAAGATAACCATAACAAAGGCTGCATGTCTCGCTTTCAAAGTGGCATCCCGTTCACAGCTAACCAGCCCACATCAAGGGGAAGCCAACACTCAAGTCTAGGCACAAACCAACAATCAACAAAATCATCCACCCAACTTTCCATCAAATTCATCATATAGGCTACACCAATCTTACCTCTAAAGTGAACCTCATTTCATAGGTTCCAAATAACATACAAAAAGGGAGTCATAATCAACATAGAGACAGAAAGACCACTATAAGCTTTTAAAGGCCTAAGAAACCTTAGAATGAACTTTGGAATATCAAAGTCTTCAAAAGTATGAAGCTTAATGCACAGCCACACACGAAAGTGAAAGCCCTCAATAAATCACATTCCAAAAACAAATGCACCAACGATTATGGCTTCTCCCAACAAAACATGCAGAAGGAGTCCCCTGAACCTAATCTCAAGTGCAGCAGCAAGTTGCTAGGTAGGATATCATAAGCGGCCCTCCATAAAAAACAACTTTAATCTCTCGTGAATAGGAGCAAACCATGTCATCTTCCAGCACTCCTTTTTTTCTGCCAAGTTAAAACGTCTTTGAGCCAAACAATAACAATTTTTTTACTAAGAAGACTCATTTTCGGTTGCCAATCTAGAGCAACTTATCCTCGATATCAAAACCAGGCAAATCAATCTTCTTAACTGCCTCCACAATCTCATTGTCATAAAGAGTGTTCAAAAGCTCTACATTCCAACGCTTATCAAAGTCTATAAGATCAGCAATACACTTCACAGCTTCGATCGACGCCCCATTTTAGGGATCCTTCCAGGGGTCAATTGATAGCCCATTACCCATTTTTTAGCAAACTCTAGACTTTACAGTTTCTTTAGCCCCCAAAATGCTCATCCAAACGAAGGAATCCCCAAGTTTCACCTTGCTCCTAAAGAAAAAGTTATTTTTCAAGTATTTTTACCTCATAACCAAGGCCCACAATCTTTCATATCCTTTAGCAATTTTTCATCCCAACTTGGCTTTGAAACCTAGACCACCACTTTGTTTGGGTCTGCAAATCGAGCTCCAAGACTTTAAGGCCAACGCCCTATTAGATAATGCCTTGCCCCCACCAAAAATGTCTCACCAAAAAGTCCATATCATCACAAACCCTTTTCACAAATAAGAATGTGGACACCATGTAAACCAGCAAAGATTGTGCCACCGACTTAATTAAGATGGCTTTGCCAGCTTTAGATAATAATTGCCCTCGCCACCCATCTAAATGAACCAATAGACGCTATCTATGCCAACAAAAATCCTTCGATCTATTCCTACCAAACTTCAGAAGATTGCCTAATTAAACAGCCTTTTTCCCCATCTCTTTCAGACCCAACAAAGCCTTAATTATTCTTTTGACCGGGAAGGCAGTGTTATGAGAGAACATAACACTAGACTTTTTCAATTTTACCATATGCCCAGACCAGGAAAAATAGGTATTCAGGTGTAACACCCCGTCCCGGAAAAAGATTAAAAAATTCCCAAATTTGACCAAGTTTGACCGTAAGTGGGCCCGGGGTTGACATTTTCTGTGGTTTTAGTTTTGTTTTGACTGTGGTACCATTGCATAGAGCTAGTCGATACGAGTTTGTAGACTAGTAGCACGCTTGATTCTGAGCTAAGACCGAGAAGTTATGGTTCAAAAAGTGTGAAAGGTATTTTGGTAATTTTACAGGGGCTGAACTTAAAATTACAAAAATGCCCAAACTCCATTTTTCTTAAAAAATTCCAGAAATTTCCAGAAATTGCCCCCCCTGGTCCTCCTCACGCGCAGCCCCATTCCACCCACCGTTCCTTACCTCCTCTCGCCGGTAACGGTTGTTTTTCGACCGGATTTGGCCGGCAACCACCCAAGATTTGAAGCCGGTGACCTCCTCTACTCAGTTATGCCGGAGGCCACCCGTGAAACTCTGGGATTTGCCGGGAAACACGAAGAAACCAGCGAACCCTTTTTCCTTCGATTGCTGAGTTCCGGCGAGTTTCGGGCTGCGGGTGTGGTCATTCCCGCCTACTTTGGGCCTGCTGAATCTAATTCCATCCTTTATTGAGCTCGAATCTTCCGCGTTGGATTGGTACCAGTAAAGGATTCAAAGCCGCGATGTTTTCGGTGGGTTTCCGGCAATTTTCCGTCCAGTTGCGGTAGCCGTTAGTCAAGGTCTGGTAAGATTTTCTTTATCATGGTCAAATTTTATTATTATTCGAAGTTTAGTGCTAGGCTATTACAAGTTGATGGATTTTCAGATATAGGGGTGGATTAGAGTTGCTGAATTTGGTCTTTGTAAGGGAAGAAATAGGTTACTAAGCTTGGTTTTGATGTTAAGAATGTTGTATAGTTGTGTGGAACCATAACACTTGACTTATGGTTGATGAATGGAAGGAAATAATAGTTGGTTGTATTGTTTGGAGTCTTTAAGACTGTTGAGTATTTGAAATTTCTTTAATTTGAACTGGACTGGAATTATATAATTTCCATATTATGATAGAGTATTTAATTTAGTTAATCGTTTTTGAAATTATATGTATACTGTGATGAAGTAAAGAATTGTCAGTATCTATTTAATATTTTTCTTGTTGAGAGTTGAATCATTGTTGGATTGTGGTAGTACTTATACTATTTATTTTATATTTATTTTTTTTAGAAAATGTCAATACAAATCTTGAATTCCCCATTTATAGAAATTGTTATGAAATCATGGAAACAATATGGTCATTAAAATTGTGATTAGCGCACAATTAATATGATTGTGTTGGTGGTGGTGTGATAAAATCTTACTTTCGTATTATGGTTATTTCAAATTAGAAAAATGTGATTGGTGGTTGATTTAAGGTAATTTGAATTTGTACTTTGGGTGTTGTATGTGGCTTTTAGCTCCATGATGAGCTAATTTGGAAATGTAATATGTGGAATGAATCCTAGACAGGTAATTACAATTCGTTGTATAGATAGGTATTTAATGTTTTGTTAGTGGTTTATGGAAATATATTAATTAGACTACATTTGATTTTGAATAAATATGGAATTTATGGGTATGAATAGTTATGTTTTGCTGATGAATGTGATTTATGATTTTAAGAAAATTATTAAATTATGTTCGCTTTGATTCGTGCTTTAATGATTTTAATGATCCTTGAAAATGGTTGAGAATTGTTATTTTCTCTAGAGTAAATACATGCATATTCATACATGTGTTTGAATGAATACATTGTTTATGGATTTAAAATAAATTTTGTGAACGTGATTGGAAGTGGGTTAGAATTTATGTTTGTCGATTTGACTTCTGAATAGAAATTGTATCAGAAGTGGCATATTTGGTATAAATATGCTTTAAAGAACTACAAGTAGCTTGATCCCTAGTAAAAAAGGGTATGTAGGCAGCTCAGTCTGCATACTGAGTCCAGCTACGAATTATATAATTATTGTATTGGTTTGACTGAGATATGTGTGCTGGTAGTTGGAATTTGTATAGGAATGTTTTCCTTGCAGGAATTGCAACTGTTGTATTTGGGGATGTTGCTAAAATAGACGAGATGCTGCCGAAGTTTTTAATAAAATTTCTAGCAATAGAGAGTTTCTGTTTGTTGAATTTTATTTATTAATGGCTTGGTATGAATAAAAACTGCTTATTGGCTTAATGGAAATATTAAGTCATGCAGTCAGGATCCAGGTGGATCGGGTCCTGTCATCAGGTATTTCATAATAGCTTAGGCATTTGTCATATTGGCCCAGCAAGCAACCACTAAATCATCCGCGTACAAGTGTTATGGCAGGAGCTTCTCTGCAAACTTTTATTCCCTTTAGATCATTTGCCTTAGCCAATAAATAGGAGAATAATTCTAAATAGAATAAATAGATTAGGGAAAAAAGATCCCCTTGACAAAGACCCCCGGTGGGCTTTACTGTCCTCACATTACTCTCATTTACAAGAACTTTATATTCCACTGTAGAAATACAATTTTAGATCATCTTTCTCACATCCCTAGAGAAATCCAAGGCCTCAAAGGCTTTAACCATGAACTCCCACTCAATGCGATCATAAGCCTTTTTAAGGTCAATTTTAACCAACATAATGTCATTAATCCCTTTATGTTTCTTCACTTTATAAGTTCTTAGACCACAACTGTATTCTCGGCAATCCAATGACCTTTCAGAAAGACACTTTGGTTCGGCGACACAATTTTTAGGAGGAGATCTTTCCACTCTCAACATCAAAATCTTTGAAATCACTTTGTAGGAGAAGTTGCAAAGACTAATGGGGCGATAATGATTAAAGTTGTTGGCTTACTTGCATTTAGGTAGAAGAATAATGAAATTCTTATTCACTCCTCTTGTCATCCCCTTGCTTCTAAGACATTCTTAAACGGAATTAACTATTAGTTCTTGGACAGTGATCCAATAAGTTCTATAGAAAGAGCCTAGAAACCTATCGGACCCCGGGCTATAAGTGGATGAAGGCTTCATATTGCATCCTTAATCTCCTCTATATAAGGCATATATTGAATCCTTAATTTCTTCCATATAAGGCATTTTAAGGATATGAGAATTGTTTAATTCATAGGCTTCATTCCCTTTAACTCTCTAAGGTCATTAGAAATTTCTAAGCCGCTAGAAACAAAAAATCCCTAAACTCAAATAAAAAAATCACCAATCTGCATCTTGTTCCTCAACCAAGCTCTTCCATCATTAATAGCATTTATTATATTTTCCCTTCATCTTATCAGCACATTCATGTGAAAATACATGGTATTTTGATCAGTACTTGACATCTAGAATTCCCTTGACATCTGGTGCATAATAAATTACAGTTGCATCCTCAGCTCAGACTCCACTTCCACCACTCATGTCCTATCTTTAGGATTTTCAAATTTCCTTTGATAGAATTTAGTCTTTAGCGCTCTAATTCTCTCCTAAATGAACCCAAAACTCAAAATCTCAAATCTGAGCGAGTCTTGTTCAACCTCTTCATCAATTTGTCAGATTCCATACCCCTATAGGATTCTATGTCCAAGCACTCTTGATCAAATCAAAGCTCACCACATCATCCTCCCAAGCCTTTAAGAACCTAAACAACTGAGACCTACTTTTTTTTCCACTATCGTGTTCAACATAATCGGGGCATGATCTGATTCTTGCAAAGTTAGGTGATCAACTTGAGCTAAGCTAAATAGATGAACCCATTCTTTACTAGCAATCACCCAATCAATCCGTTGTTATATAACCAATTCCATCATGTATGTTCTCCCAGGTGAATTTCGTACTAACAAAGCCTAAGTCCATTGCTCTCAACTTCTGAATGAAAGTCTGGAGGTACAATATTTGTATCGAGATTTTGCAGCCACCGACCTTGTCATATTCTTCAACCACTTCATTAAGGTCCCCTATTAATAGCCATGAAAACTAGCACTCTCGAACAATCATCTCCAAAGGTTCCCATAAGGTTGCTTTCTTAAAGAGATAAGGGGTTCCATGACACCCAAATAAACATCATCTCCCTAACTAAGAATCTCTAAATTTTTTAATAGATAATCTATTCACTTTTTCTAATTAACCACAACATTGATATCATCCCTCCATGGAAAGGCCAGCCCTCTAGCATAACACTTTGTATACACAAATTCATCATGCTGAAAATCCAGTCTACTAAACTATTAAACATTTTCTTTGAATCTTTTGTTTCCATAAAAAGTAAACAGTAGGGCTAATTTGCACTACAGAGCGAAAGGCATTGATGGTATCACGATTGCTTAAACACCTACAATTTCAAAAGATAATTCTCAATGGGAAAGAAAAGGCATATGTTGGCCCACCTCTTTGACCATTGGAAGATTCCGTTGAAGACTCGAAGTGGAAAGGCCTGCAACAACCACAAAGAATGGACCACTGCCTTATCTGGGTCTTCTTCTGGCTTCTTTCTTCCACATTCTTGTACTACTACTAGAATTTATGGCTTCATTCCTTTATCCATTTGAAACCTTTCATTCGTACATTCAACATTCCATTCCATTCTCTCGGGACAAAGTTTGAGAGAAGTAATATGATCGTAAATCTGCAGAGACTCCTCAAAGTGTTCCTCAATTACTACACTCCCGACTTCTTCCTTAGGCCACGTCTATCTAGAAAGACAACCATCTTTAACTCAATTAGGCTAATGAGAGTTGGGCTCTGCATCTAATGCTTAGAAAGAGCATTCTTCCAAGCTAGGCCAAACCCTAATTTTTGCAGTAGGCTCGCTTTCACCCCTGCCTTTGGTGAAAATTTAATAAAATGACATTGTTAAGCATCTTGGTGGCCTTCTAGGCATGTATTTAAATGTCATTGTTTGATATTCTGATTTTATTCTAAAGGTATGGCTTAAAGTCAAGCAAATCCCCCGAAGTTTGCTTCTCCAGTGTAATTTTCTGTCGCATTTTTTATTTCCTTTTCTGTCTTGTCCTCACCATCAGTGCTACCTCAAAAATTTGTCACGACCGATCATTTTTTAGGTATGGTCGGAGTTGTTGTAATTCAAAACTTTTCCTTCTTTTATCAAAATCTCGCCGAACATTTTCCTCTTCTGGTAATTAACGACAGCAGGCTTCCACAATATTTTGCACTCAACCAAGGCCCATAGTGCATCTAGAGTTAGGGCTTGGGCACCCACCTCTGGTATAATGCCTCCTTTGTATACACAAAGTGCATCTATTATTGAAGATGATGTTGAAATTAACCATGATGAGATAGGTTCTACTAGTCATGTATTTGAACCAAAGAGGAAACGACTAAAGACAAGGAAAAAAAAGAACCAATCTACGACCTTAAAGTTGTCAAAACAACTTGAGGATCTTTGTGAGGCTGTTAAAAATAGGAGTTCCTATCTGCGTACTGATCCACCTAAATGTAGTGTTCAAGAGGTTCTTGATAAGTTGGCTACACTTCTAGATTGTGAACCGATTAGCCCTCTTTTCAAACTTGGCATTAGTTTGTTTACAAAGAAAGCAAATGGAGGGATTTTTGTAGCTTTGAAAGAACCTGAATACCAAACTGAATGGTTGAAGGATTAACAACCTCAATTATAGAAGTTTATTTTATAGTTTAAAACATAAACTTCTTTCTTTTGTTGAAATGGTAAAAGTTGTGTATTTTGTAAACCAATGAGAACTTTTATAAGTCATTGGGGAATTTTTATTTTGAGAAAAATATATTTTGAAAGCTATGTGAAGCTTATATTTTGTAAAGCATATCTAAAACTTATGGTTTGTGCTTTATATTATATATAAAAAGCATATAGACTTTATTTTATTTTTATGCACTCTTTTTGTATTAATTTTTCTTTTATGTTATTTAAATTATTTGTACGCAAATTATTTTATTGATAACATATGTTTACGGAAGGGATGGTGAATCAGATGAAGAGATACATGAAAAATATATAAAACAAGTTATAAAAGACGATATAGAGTTTGATGAACTTCTCATTGCAGCTACAAGAACAATTGTGCACCATCACAACAACTTTTTAGTAAAAGAACCATGTAGAAATTCCTCCCATACAGGATGGAAATTCATGATGGAGATACTTAATGAAAATGATAGGCGATGTCATGAGATGTTTTAAATGGAAAAACATGTTTTTCAAAAATTATGCCTTAGATTAAGAAGTTATGGGTTGCATTCAAGTAAAGGAGTGCAAGTACAAGAGGCAATAGGAATGTTTTAATGACATTAGCACATGGTGTTGGTAATAGAATGATTCAAGAAAGGTTTCAATCTTCAGGTGAAACAGTGAGTAGACAATTTGGAATTGTATTAGAAAAAATGACGTATCTTGCCTTAGAAGAAATTAGGCCGCTTGATAACTACAATGAAGTTTCACCTTACATTCGTACGAATCCTAAAAATTGGCCATACTTCAAGGTAATTAGTTTATTTTTTCTTTTATTTCATTATTAATATTTCATATACTAGTTTTAATTTTATTTTATAATTTTATATACATAAAACAATTGTCCACTAAATTTTAGTCTTTTTTTTTTTCTTTTTCATATATTAATAGGATTGTATTGGAGCTATTGATGGGACACATGTTCGTGCATCACTTCCAATTAATGAACAAAACAAATATATTGGTAGAAAGGGATATCTTACCCAAAATATTATGGCTGCATGTAGCTTTGATATGTTATTCACATTTGTTTGACCATGATGGGAAGGAACTGCACATGACACGCGTATATTTTTAGAGGCAATACGAAACACTGACTTAAAATTCCCTAAACCATCACTTGGTCTATGTCTTTTATCTATAGATAATTATTTAATATTTATATGGGTCAAAATAAAAGTTTTAAGATTTTGTTTGATTTTTTGCAGATAAATACTACTTAGTTGATACAGGTTATCCAAACATTAAAGGTTATTTAGCTCCATATAAAGGAGAAAGATATCATCTTCCTGATTTTAGGCATGGTAGTCAACCAACAAGCTCACGAGAAATATTTAACCATGCACATTCCTCGTTACGAAGTGTTATTGAACGTTGTTTTGGAGTGTGGAAGTCACAATGGGGAATATTGCAACGTATGCCAAGTTATAAATTTGATAAACAAGTAGCTATAGTTAGTGCATCAATGGCACTCCATAACTTTATAAGAAGGGAATCTATTATTGACTTGGAGTATCAATCTTATGACGATGAAGAAGAATATGTGCCGGATGATGAAGAAACAAATATTAATTTAACAATAGATGAGAGTGAAATGGGAATTATCCAGGATAGAAATGCTAGAGAGCTCATGCTAAGATAATATTATATATGGAGAACTTATATTTTTGTAATTCTCATTACGTAATTGCTTATATACAATTATTGTAATTACTTTATTTTATATTGCGTCTCAAAAAAAAAATATGTTGTATCTTATTATTCATAAATATTTGAATTTATTTTAGCTATTTAAAAAAAATTGAAGTACATAATAATATATGCACATTTATAATTGTGTTTATTACATAATAAAATTAATACATAATTATATTAAAGGTAAAATAGTCATTATTAATATTACAATGAAATATGATATGGCCATACCAAACAGGTACAAAAGCTCTTTTGAGAGTAAAAGTTATTTTGATATATAGTATCCAAACACTAATCCAAAAGCTTTAACTTTTGCTTCTCTTTTTTTTCTGCTTAAAAGCAAAAGCCAAAGCTAGCCCAAATGGGCCCTAAAAGATAAACACAGGGTTTTAAAAACTTGCGAGGTAAGAAGGAGACAAAATTCCATATTATCCCATATACATTTTTTTATTAATAACCTGTGAAAATGAAAGGAACAAAGGGAAAGAGAAGAAAACTTATGGCTAAAAATGATTAATGAATTTATGGTTGTTTGCAACAGCTGTCTTCCCAAAATATATATATATATATATATATTTAATATAAAAAGAAAGAAGGGAGAAAAGTCAGATTGGTTTTACAAAACGTCTTTATATTTATGTGCGTGTATGTATATAAAACTAAAATAAATATTTACATAACATTGTAGTTGTTCAACATTTTCGGTGGGTAAATGAAACGAGGAAATAATTCTGGAAATGGGTAAATACATTGGGTATTGCCTCTCTCTCTCTTTTCTGGTTTTTTTTTTCTATCTGTTTGTATGAAGAGAATACTGGATCTAAATCCGAGGAAGCAGTGATTCAAGGTCAAGGAAACAACGACAAGGAGTAACAATGCACCCCACCTGTTTGATTATTTGACTATGAGACATTAACTAGTTTTTCCGTTTGAAACTTATTCTCTATCTTACCAATTCTTGGGGGGCTTTCTTCACAGACTTTTCTGGAAATCAAAAGGTCCAGAAGCTGCTTCCATCTCAGTGAAGCCTTTCCTTCTCTATGAAGGATGTTAATGTGATTTCCTTTACATAGGAGAATACATTGTGTCTGGTTAACTTTGTTTCTATGGATAATTTACCGTAGCTCAATCTCGTTGCAGACAGAGAAGAGGCAACAAAAAGGATAGGTATTACATTAACCGGGAAAATTTTATCTGAGAAAAATTTCGCATCAAATGAAGTTTTTATGGTGGTTTGGAGAATCTGGTTTACCAAGGAAGTGCCCAAGGTAGAGGAAGTTGCAAAAAATACATTTTTGTTCACCTTCAAATTAGCTTATGACAGGAATAGGGTCTGGAACCGGAGGCCATGGACCATTAACAAGTCTCACTTGCTTCTCCATGAATGGAATCCAGACTATGCTTTGAATGATATAAGTTTTAATTTAACCACTTTCTGGGTTCAAATTAAAGCACTCCCTTTATAGTTCATGACAAAGAAAAATGCTGCAATGATCGGCAGTTTATTCAACAAATTACTACACTTTGAATCATTCACAAGAACAAACATCATCAGGACGAAATACTTAAGATTGCAGGTGGAAGTGGAGGTGGGAAATCCTTTACGCGTAGGCTTCTTCCATAACAGGGGTCAAGGTGGGCAGTGGATTGCTTTCAAGTATGAGAAGCTTCCTAATTTTTGCTACCGGAGTGGAGTCCTGGGACATGCAAAAGGAAATTTTCATTGGAAGGAGGCGGTAACACATCAGATCCTGGGGGAGATGTACGAGCCATGGATAAAAGCAAAAATTGAAGCTGCTCTCCTCTTCAGAAGTGGTGATGCTCTGCGACGAGTTAAGAACACAAGGAATGAACATTTTGATAGCTTCTCAAATGATCTTAACTCAGACAAGATGAACACTAACGATGAAGAAAAAGTCTAGTCCGATCGGGAGGAGGACGACGACGAGAGAGAAATGACATATGTGGACACAAATACCAAGGCAGACTGTGATTGGAACGGAGAGGTCTATCAGAGGGTAGGTGAAAATGACAGGAGGTTTGGAACAGTAAAAGAATGCAAACTTCCAGGGAGTGCAGGTGACTCTGGGCTCAAGGAAAAATCTCCTGGAAATCAGAAAGAAATCCTAGAAGCTAAGACTGCAGCGTAAAAGGGAAATATGAGCAAACAGTGGGAAATCAAGCTCTTTTTAGCAGCTGCTCGAAGAACAAGATAAAGGGAGTTGTGGTGGGCCAAAAGATGACTTTTGAAAGCTTGGAAGGCAGCCCATATTTACATGGGCCTAGGCTGAACGTATCTAACAAAAATGGGATGGGGTTTTCTGCTGAAAGGGGACCCAAGGTTAGGTCTAGTCTAATTGTTAATACCGAAGATGGGCTGGGGTTAGTTCCTGAAAGTGGACCCAAGGAAAAAAGAGTAAATAGAAATACTACGGAAGGTTAAGGCCCTTTAATTAGAAGTGAGGCCTTCCCTAATTCCCCACTTTCTCCGCATGTTAAACTGAAGGAATTGGCAAGGAAAAAAGGGTCCCCATCTTTTCTTAACTTGTCAGCAACTGAGCTAGAATCAAGCAACGTAAACAAAGAAAAGACTCAATACCAAAATACTCAGATAGCAGATGGAGAAACGGATAAAATTTGAAGGAATCCAAAAATATTGAAGGAATCCCCTGGTCCCTGTGGTGCTGCTACTGTCCAACGGATAGGAACCTGAAACATAGTTTTTGGGCTGATTTGGAGGCTATGGTGAAAAATGGGCGGAGAGCTTGGCTATGTATTGGGGATTTCAATGATGTGATTGGTTAGAATGAGAAATGAGGGGGCCGTGAGCTAACTATTGATTCCAACCACTTTGTTAGAAATTTTATTTTTAATATGGGAGCCTGTGATATTGGTTTTTTTGGCAATTCCTTTACTTGGTGTAATCGGAGGGGGGGAAATGCTAACATTAGGAGAGACTAGATAGAGCCATGGCTAGCCCAGAGTGGAGAATTATGTTTCCAAAAGCAAGGGTGGTTCACCACAATGCTGGTAATTCGGACCACACTCCAATTATTTTGCACTCCACCCTGGACCATCCTAAAACTCCTAGACCCTTTAGATTTTTTGAAGCTTGGACCCGTGATCCTAACTGTGAAGGAATGGTGAGGAGTGCCTGGCAAATTAATAGAAAGATCTCTATCATAGCTAAGATCTGATCCACAGTAGAGGCTCTGAGTTTGTGGAATATAGATGTCTTTAGGAATAGTGAAACTAGAATCAAGGCCATTGAGAATCATCTGTCCTTCCTGCAAGGTAGTGTTTACCATTAATAAGGAAACAGAGCTGCAAGAGGAACTTAACGAATGGCTAGAGAGGTCTGAAAGTATATGGATTTAGAAATCTAGAGAGTTGTGGCTTAAGGCTGGGGATAGAAATTCCAAGTTTTTTCATGCTTCTACAATTGCAAACCATAGACGTATCTTCACTGCTGCTATTAAAGATGATGAAGGTCAGTAGCTGGATTCAAGAGATTCTATTGGGGCCTTTCTGTGTACCAAAATTGCAGAATTGTTTAAGTCGAACGAGATATGTCACTGCCCGATTCTCAACTCCTATATTGACCCGTGTGTGAGTCTTGCTGAAAATGATAGTATTCTGGCCATTCCGTCTAATTCTGATATTGCAGAGGTGTTTAGAGCTCTTAATCCGACAAAGTCCCCGGGGCCCGATGGAATGTCGGCTGTGTTTTTTCAAAAGTTTTGGAACATTGTTGGTACAGATGTGTGCACAATCATCCAGAATATTTTTAGATCAGGGAGAGTTCATAAGGCAATTAATAGAACCTTTGTGGTGCTCATTCCTAAAGTAAAGCAGATTTATAAATTTAATCACATCCGTCTAATTAGTTTATGCAATACTATTGATAAAGTGATATCCAAGATTTTGATAGGAAGAATTAAACCTCTGCTATCCATGATTATTTCCCTAACCATAGTGGCTTCGTTCCACGCAGATGGATTGGGGAGAATACTGTTCTTGTCAATGAAATAATCCATTCAATGAAAAGAAAGAAAGGGATTAATGGTATCTTGGGAATTAAAATTGATATGCAAAAAGCCTATGATCGGGTGGATTGGAAAGTGTTGAGCATCATTTTACTGAATTTTGGTTTCTCTGCTAATGTTGTCAATCTGATTAGCCAATGTTGTCAAGTTGATTCTTTGGCCATTCTTCTCAATGGGAGTGTTTGTGGTAATGTGAAGATGGAAAGGGTCATTAGACAAGGTGATCCTTTGTCTCCCTTCTTGTTCATTATTCTCCTGGAACTACTTTCTAGGATTCTGCTTAAGCTGGAAATGGAAGGGAAAATAAATGGTGTCAAGCTTGGAAGTAGTAGCCCAGCCATATCCCATTTGTTTTTTGCGGATGACTTGATGATATTTTGCCGGGCTGATGGGAGGAATGCCAAGCATGTCGCAGATTGTCTAAAAATACTAAGGAAATCATCAATTTTGCAAATGGACTGGGCATGAAATCAGCAATTCCAAATCAGGTTGCATCTTCTCTAAAAATACTAAGGCATGTGTTAGAGCTAAAATTAAGTATGTGCTTAATATGAAAGAATTACTTAAGGATTTTATGTATCTAGGGAACAATCTTTTTGTGGGGAGAAACAAATATATGGTCTTTTCGGAGCTTTTGACTAAGCTTGAAAGGAAACTTGATGGCTAGAAGCCCAAGTTACTATCTCAGGCTAGAAGAACTACTTTTATCAAAGATGTCTTGCGTTCTACTCCTACGTACTTGATGTCGGCTAATAAGATTCCCCTATTGTGGAACCAAAAAATTGACAAAATGGCTTGTAAGTTTTTTTGGGTTGGTGGTGCTATGAAAGACAGGTTCTGGACCCTAGTTTCTTGGGATAAAATCTATAGCCTCAAGTCTTGTAGAGGTCTTGGTTTGAGAAGGTTTGAAAATATTAATCTTGCTCTTTTAAGTAAAATTGGATGGTGCCTTGCTGCAGGCAGTGGAAATCTTTGGTGTCAAGTGTTAAAAGCTAAATACTTTCCTAACTCAACCTTTATGAAGTGTAGAAATAACAGCTCTCATTCCTGGGCTTGGAAGGGGATTCTAAGTACTAGGGACTTGCTTTTGAGAGGTGTGTGTAACCGGGTTGGGAGAGAGGACTCCATAAATTTTTAAGAGGACCCTTGGGTTCCTAACTTGGACAATTTCTTACCGAAACCGAGACAGGAGGGGGCCAAGAATAATGAAGGTATGGTGAACTCCCTTATCCTTCCCAATGGTAGATGGGACAGAAACATATTGGAAGATTTGTTTGATGACACCTCAGTTGCTGAAATTCTCAAGATCTTTTGGGCTGATTGCTCGAGCAATGATAAGGTGATATGGATTGGTGAAAAATTGGGGGATTTCATGGTGAAATCGGCGTATAGACTGATTAACCATTTGGATATGTTTCTTTTGGATTGGTGGAAGTTTTTATGGAAACGTTGTATCCATGAAAGATCTAAGTTTTTCCTTTGGAGATTGGTTTTGGGGTGTTTGCCTGTCTCCAACAGGCTAAATTTTAGGAACCAACAGGGATTCTCCCTGGTTTGCCCGCATGGATGCTCAGTGGAGGAGAGTGAGGTTCATCTCTTTTAGAAGTGTAATGTTGCTAAAGATTTATGGTTTTTACAATTGGATGATATTTTGGAGTTCATTGAGTGTCTTAGAAACCCGGAACACCATATTCCTGTCTCTAAGCTTGACAAAATTTTATTTTTCCAATTTGCTGCTGTCAATCTTGAGCAAATATGGAATGCGCGGAATGCAAGGATCCATGATGGGAAGCATTTTGATTTATTGTCTAGTGTGCAAGCTATCCAGAGAAGGTTAGATGAATTTCAGAATGGAAATAATATGGTTATCTGTGGAGGGACTGATCCTCCAAATGTGATGGCTATTATGAGAAATGATGTCAACTGTGTTAAGTTATTTTGTGATGCTTCTATCTTTAATGAAGCAGCGTGTGTTGCGGTTGTGGCTAAACATGAGGAGAGGTGCATTGCTGCTGTGCGCATGGTTAGGAAGAATATGAACAATCCTGAAGCAGCAGAGGCTCTTGCAATCTTGACGGCTATCCAATGGGCAGTGGAGGAAGGCTGGACTAACTGCTGCGTTTTTCTGATGCTAGAACAATGGTCCAGAGCCTAATTTTAAAAAATCCCACCAAAGTTCACTAGTCTACCCAAATGTATATTAGCAAGGCTTTTAGTTATTTCTTCCTTTTTTATTGTGTTTCTTTTTGTTGGATTCCTAGATGCAGCAATAATGAAGCTCATCTGTTTTGCAATTGGGGTCTTAAATGCCGAGTTAGTGGCACTTTTCCCCTTTGCCATGTTGTTTTTTGTTCCTCTGTCAATCAGGACAGTTAGGATGGCTTGGGGCCTCCTCAGTTCCTGGCAGCAGCTGGTCTGCTGTTTTCCCTCTTTTGGTTTATAAAACTCCACCTTTGAGCAAAAAAAAATAAATAAATGAATATTTACATAGATTATTTTATATTTTGAGGTAGCGGGCCAAGGTAAAAATGGGCTAAAGCTAGGTTAAAAAAAAAAGTGGGCTCAAGACTTGGATCACCACAATATAACCCTTAGACTTTTAAGATGATGGAACTTTTATATGGACGCTCACGTCACGAACATTTTATTATCAATGGCCACCATTTTTTATTTAATTATTCATGCTTACCACCTGATCAGCTCCATATCTATTTTATCAATTTTTTTAATTTAATACACATATCCACTTTAACTATCCTTTTTTTGGCAAATAATTCTCATTTTCATCTATTTGGTGTAAATCCACTTGTGTTTTTCAATCTTTGCTTGATTTCCTTGTGATTTTATTTGCATAAGCTATATTCGAACACTACTTGGTTATTTTGGACTCCATTTTCAAGTTATTAAAAAGTTTTATCAACTTCAAACCTAATTCCAACTCTAAAATCTAGCAAACTGATTTGCATCTTTTTTTTTTGTTTAGAACTATGTAATTATGTGTATTAATTTATATGCATGATGTATTAATTCTTTCAACTTTACTAAATTGAAAAACAAAAAAACAAAAAATTGAAAATCTGAGGTTGAAGACGACAGAAACTGCCCGGGTTCACACACCCTCGCACTTTTTCCACCCTAAATAAAACACACCGCCATTTCAGGTGGGGAAAAGACAAATAGGCTAGGCCTTCTCTGCCTTCTCTACCCTTGGTAAAACACACCACCTTGATCAAAGGCAATGTGAACCCCACTCTAAACCCTAAACCATAAACAGACTACCCAATATCATCTTCAACCTCCATCCCAAAAATACACTGACTATTGTTGCCATTTTCGAACAATACTCATTTGGGCATCCTCATCTAAAAGCGATGCTCTAAGGATGAGTAATTAGAAACAAAGCCAGCGGCTTTCTTCTTGATGTAGCACTCATCGCAAATGCATTGCGAGCGGCTTTCTTTTTTTTGCTGTGACATTTCTATTATATATTTTTCTCTACATGTATAGTTTTTTTTCTACAACATCAATTATAGGCCTACATTCTCTACTTTCATAATTTTTATCTTGCATTGCATTAGTGTAATACTCTTACCACTAAATGGACTCAATATTTGTTAAATTTATGATTCTTTTGTAACTATTTATAATTTCACAAAAGTATTCATTGATATGACCACTTGAGAGAGCTACTATCAATAGTTTGAAATTGTGAACATATACCCTTGGAAATGGCTGAAGCACAAGGAGTTCTAGTTGGTTATCTCATAAGCTTTCAAAAAGAATCAACACTATTAGAATCTAATTTTTCAGTGATCACTCTTAGAACATTTATAACCTCATCTTCTGCTTGTAAAGTAATTTTTGTATTAGAATTTACTTTCTTATCAATTAAATGAACTTGTTTAATTCATTAATATATTTGATAGAATATTAAAAAATATTATATTTAATATTTTATAAAAATCCATTATAATTTTAAAATTTTATAAAAAAAATTAATGAATATATTTAAAATTTCCATGGAAATTATGAAAATTTTGATCAGTTTGTGAAGCAATTATCATGTAAATTTCAACTGAAATATTGCTGAAATATTATGGAAATATCGACAGAAATTATGAAAATTTTGTTCGTTTTTTTTTTAGTGAGAAAATAATATTCGTTAGTTGAAAAAACTGAAACTTCGGCGAAATTTCACCAAAATTATCGATTTTTGCATCCATTAAACGGATTTTAATTTTGACAAAGTGCTGTTTAGTAAATGACAAAATTATTGGAATATAATACCCTTTAAAAGTGACAATGTTTCTTTATTTGAATAATTATTTTGACATGAAAAATTGTGAGTTCGAAAAATTAGATTCTCAAATTTATAAAAGGTATGTGGAAAAGTTGTTAGATTTTCTAAAAATACAAATTTACTTTTTATTTATAACATAAGTTTTAATTTAATTACTTTAATTTCTAACATTTTTATTACAACTAAATATTATAGGAGAAAAATTAATTCCTCACAAAACTAATAGTTGAAAAACTGAATCTCCAAAATAAATTTTCCTATAAAATTTAACACTTTCCAAAGGGGCTAAAAGGGTAAACAGTTGGGGATAAAATGTAGATGTATTGGACAAGACAAGAGGCGTGTGGGGAGGAAGGAAGGTTGGTAGAAAGAGGTCCGGGACCACATCTTGAGATCCATCAACCATATAACACGTTGTTTTCTGATAAAAAGAAAATATAACATGGAAATGTACTGGTTTCCATGTCGCACAAACATTTTTTTTTAGGATTGTACTGCTGTATCATCAGAACATGGCAAGGACTGCAAACTTTAATTTTAAAGTTCTAGCCAATGAAAATATGCCATGTCAATTGTTAATGAGGAGCTAGTGTTTCCCTTTCTAGAGCGCTTTATTATATTTCCGTTTGGCCTGGATGAGTCTTAGACGTCACTTAGCTTCCATTTCTTTAGAGGGAAACTTGGGGTCTGCAAGAGTTCTCGGCCTTTTTCTCAAAAACGAAAAAGAAAATGAAAAAAATTAAATGCATATGGCATTTTAATTATCGTCCAGTTTGAGCATTAATATAGGATCAAATAATCTAACAAGGTTCAACATGATGAAGGGAAAAAAATATGTCTCTTTTATTTTTGCAATTTTGATATAGTAGGACATATACATAATTAAATAGAAAATGCAAATAATTGATGTGAAGAAACTATTCTCTTCTTTAACAAATTGAAGTCTAAAGTATTTGAATATGATTGCGTTCTGATAGGAAAGAAGCATCTTAAGCCAAGTGGCTGATCTATAGACATAACTTACTTGCACGCATAATATATTATAACCAGAGGCTGAGTTATCTGTTCTTCGGATAAAATTCATCAATGTATATATATATATGTTGTTCGGATATATAAAATATTATAAAGTACATAACTACCATATTAGACTTGCGTATCCACGTCCTATAAGATGAGCTTTGAGAGCCTTCCTTGTTCGTCTTGTTATTTATTAAAGCCTAATTCCTAGTATTTTTAATTAATAGTTATATGTATATAAAATATGACCATATAGCTAACTTGCAAAACAGAAACCTCAAAGAAAAAAAAATTAATTGTAGTTGCAATTAACTGTTAGAAGAAACTCTAATTAATTTTGGTATGAATTTGTTGGGTTGGTGGAAATGTTATCTCTTAATTATATGTCAAAGTTTGGAACTTGTCCACTAAGTCTCAAATATGATTATATGAATATATATATATATATATATATATATATGTTAAGGAAATCGCCCCCAGCTGATTAATTAAACAACTTATATGTAGAAAGAAAAATAAATTAAATTTTTAAATTTGAATCCATTAAGGTATGGATATGTTCTCCTATGCATGCATGTCAGTAGATTTAATTACTTGACCTGTAGTTTATTTTGATTTAATTTCCCTACTGTCATAATTAATTAAGAAAAGAACAAGCTAATTAATTATGATAATAAATAAGGGAATAGTCAATGAAAATAAATTTAAAAGAAAATGAAAGGAAAGAAGAGATAAGCAAAATGATGTATTATTTATTAAAGTGGTTAGCATATGCAGCAAGGATATTCGATACACGCAATGCTATATAATTTCTTAGCCCTATTAACCTACACGGCTTCATTTCAACTATATATACAAGCTGAAAAGTGCAAAACCAATAGTAAAGTCGTTTGGGAAAAAAAATCAAAAATATTTTGAAAAAAATAAATTAACGATGAGATACAGCAGCTCAATCTTGATCCAGCTATTGGTTCTTCAGTATCTGTCACTTTTTTGTGTTTCACAGGACTTTGATTTCTTCTACTTTGTTCAACAGGTTAGCTTATTTTCTTGCTTGCCAATCAGTTTTCATTCATTAATTTTAAGATTATGGTTCTTTATTAATTTCATGGTTTTTGTGGATATATATAGTGGCCAGGAGCATACTGTGATACAAAGCAGACTTGTTGCTATCCAAAAACTGGGAAACCGGCAGTAGATTTCAGCATTCATGGGCTTTGGCCTAACTACAAGGATGGCTCTTATCCTTCAAACTGTGATCCCGATAGCGTATTTGATAAATCTGAGGTATTTTTTTCGATCATCTATATAATATTAACATATATATATGATATATCCACGATTTATATACGAAATATATGGTCGATATGTGTTATGGATATTTAGAAAGATGAATAATGCATTTTATTTAATTAAGATCCATTTAGCATGATATTTAGTAGGGATATGACAGTTTGTTTTAAATTGTTACATCCCTACAAAGCTAAATGGAAATGGGGAGCAAAATTTGTTTCCCGTGAAACGGGATCGGAGGGTGAGGAGACAGAAATATAGTCCGCGCCCAGTATATATAACAGTAAATTTATCTTTTTCTTTTTCTGATCCTGATATACTTTATTTATATATATACTCAATTATAAGTTTTATATATTTTTTTATTTATACTTATCTTTTGTATGAATTGAAAATAATTAATATTTTTTAGAATTAATTTTAACTGCAACTCTTCAATGTTGATTTAAATTAAATTTAATTTTTACATTTCTGACAATACATTTATAATTTATGTCGATATATACAATTACTATTATAATATTGTTTAATTGTTATTGAAAAAATAATATATATTTTAAATCAAAAATATAATAATAATTGTATATGTTAATATAGACTGATAAGCAATACCATAAATTTAAAAAATTAAATTTGATTTAATTAAAATTTAAAAAATACGTATCGAAATTAATTTTTTTTTAACATTTTTTAAAATTTAATTTTAAAAATGAAATAAAAAATGGAGATATTTGCTTTGACTTAGAGAATCTTTACCACGCTTCATCTCCCCATAAACGTGGAATGGGGCATGGGAAGGTCGTCCACCCGTTACCATCTTTTATGTTTTGCGAGTTTAATTAATTAATATTGAATATTTTTTTACTCAAATATTAATGCAATTTTTACACATATGTTATATATAAAGCTCATAATAAATAAAATAAAAAAAAAACAAAAAAAACACAAAAAAAGCTCATAATCAAAATGATCTAGGAAATAACCCATCTCGTTTACATCTTTTAGAAACGACAAACCAACAAAAAAATAAATTAATTAAAGACGAAATCCTAGGCCTCGATCAAACGCCCGGGAGTCAAACATTTCCATCTTTTTCGATATGAATAATTAAGCTTTCATCGTTTATAGAAAAATAATAAACGCTCAGAATACATCTTACATTTGTATTACTATACAATTTTTTTATTTGTCATTAATAAAATAATTTTTTGCTTTCGCTAGCTTGATCTGCATTCTCGAATCTCAGCCGAAATAAAATAATAAAATTGAATTATCACTTTAATTATAAGACAATGATGAACAAAGTTGTTGCTTTTATTTTTATTTTATTTTTATCGGAAGGAAATAGCTTGATTAATAGGAAAGATCACCTAACAAAATAGAACCAAGCTTAAGCTGGTTTTCAGAGACCAAAGTTGTTTGCAATTTCGATAACAAAATTTTAGCCATTACTTTGTCTGATACACGCCAAATATCATTTTTATTTTGGTTTTGTCTTCACGAAACAACAAGAAAATAAAATGTTATCAAATTGGCTTAAGTAATTGTCTCCAAATTTTGTAATAAAAATAATAATAATTTGTCTCCAAATTTATAATTATTTTGGAGTTGACTTTTTTTTATCTCTTTGATGTTTGATTTATATACATTTTAATTTATTTAGTTTTAAAAATATATATCACCGATTTCTTTTCAAATTTTAAATAATTATTTTTTTCGTTTTTTTTTTTTTTTAAATTTCGCTCACATGCACCTATTAAAATAATTCTATTAACACTTTTTTTATAAAGGTGCTAATTATAATTTTTAAAATTAGATTGAAATTTATACAAACTTAAGAGGGACCAAATAGAATATACTCTCTTTTATTCCAAAGGTCATGTATTTATTAAAAAAATTTGCTATATATAATCTATAAAGAAATATGGTTTACTTATTTTCTTTTTGAATGTTTGATTTGGTTTCCTTCTAGATATCGGACCTAATGAGAAGTCTGGAAAAGTACTGGCCATCTATGAGCTGCCCAAGTAGCAACGGGTTTAGATTCTGGTCGCATGAATGGGAAAAACACGGGACTTGCTCGGAGTCGGAATTGGATCAGCACGACTATTTCCAATCGGCTCTGAATCTGAAAGAGAAAGTTAACCTCCTCCAAATCCTCAAGAAAGCACAAATTGAACCAGACGATGGATTTTACAGCTTAGACAGCATTGTGGAAGCCATAAAAGAGGCAACTGGGTATGCACCAGGAATTGAATGCAACAGAGACTCGGCTGGTAACTCCCAACTTTACCAAATTTACTTGTGCGTTGACACTTCTGGATCAGATATCATTAAGTGCCCAGTGCTTCCACGTGGGAGATGTGCTTCTCAAGTTCAATTTGCTAAATTTTAGTGGATTATTAGATCTTGATTTTATCGTACCCTTTTTTAATGAATTAATTCACTAGTTTAATATGTATTTTCCATTCTCAGTTTCTTTTTTTTTTTCAATTGACTTGTTAGTAACATTTCTTGTTGTTGGCAATTAATTCCATTCAAATGAATTTGAATACGGTTTTTAATTTACTGGCTGAATTATATTTCACTCACCAACTTTGCATATGATTGCTGAAAGCTAACTTTTCATATGTATATCTATTTTTTCATTTTATTTTATTATCTAATCTATCAAACACCAACCATGGGTAGGTGCTATTTTCCTCTTAATTAACCAAGAAAATGATGGTTGTTAAAGGTATCAATTACATCCTCAGTTTTATTTTCCTTTTTATTATTTTTAAAAGTTTCAAAGCCTTTCAACAATATCTAATTAATCAACTGGTTGGTGATATAGTTTTTTTTCAATTATTAAATTTGAATAGTTGCTTTTGCTATAGAGAATATATAGGTTATGATTGA
This sequence comes from Ochetophila trinervis, assembly GCA_003254975.1. Lineage (NCBI taxonomy): Eukaryota > Viridiplantae > Streptophyta > Magnoliopsida > Rosales > Rhamnaceae > Ochetophila > Ochetophila trinervis. The sequence continues at coordinate 208,796 of QANX01002289.1, read as the reverse complement.
TATAGTTTTTACTTTTGTTTTTGTTTTTTGCTTGGAGCTTTCTGAATAAATTATTATTTATTGGCTTTAGTTAAAAGAGTTGTTAGAGACCTGAAGAACTTTTAAAAAATTATTCAAACATTTTCAAAAGCAGCTTATGAACTTTAAAATGTGATTATAACTTTTCAAAAATTCTGCCAAACAGAGTATTATTGTTTTGCACCAAAATGGCTCAAAAACCCACAATGTTAGGGAAATTCTAGATTGAAACCCCTTTATTTGAGATTTCACCATCAAATTTTTGAAAAAATATTTCTTCATTATGGATAATATTACTCCGTTATAAATGTTATAATGTTACTTTGTTATATATATTACAGTGTTACATTATAGTGCATCAATGTTACTCTAGAGGTCGCACTATAGCATTGCCCACAATGCCAACTAAAATATAATTAGGGTTATTTGTACGCCCATCGCTGAGGGTGTGAAGAAAATAGCCCACCCATTTCAATAATCTAGAATTATGCCCACCTACATTATTAACATTCAAGTGAATTTCTCCTTAATTCGAGTGCTATTACTTTTACTCAGAGTTACCAATAAATCATGTTTTATAATAACAGAATAGCAATATCCACAAAAATCAACCCAAGAACAGAATCATCGAAAAAAATCAGTTTCAAATAAAAGATCTAGCGCAAAATCAAGAGAAAATCAAAATAATAATAAAGAGGTGCTCATAAAAATGTCCACAACAATAGCAGTAAACAACACTAAGAACTCCCTATATAAACTTTGGAAATCAACGGCTAGAGGTACGCTTTGTATTTTATCTGTCATTGTCAGTATTTTACTTGCGCGCCGAACTGCCTTTGCCATGTATCTCACCAGTGCCAACGCATCTTCACTTTTTTTTTCTCTTGCAAATTCCGATTAACATTTTAGCAATACGTGGCCGTGAATTTTTTTGCTTCAACAGTTTTCACTCTGTTTTTTACCCCAATATCATACCTCTCTCGCTCCTGCTCAAATCCTTGAACTTGTCTCAATCTCTCTTTTTCTATCACATTTTCACTCAATCTCAGACTTCTCACTCTTCTCTACCTAAAAAATGGTGCAAAATGAAAGTTCCATCTAGGAAAAATATTAAGCAATAGAAGACCGGAGATATTGAAAAGTCGAAGAAACAGAAAAGGACCATCGACGGAAGCCCACACGAACAGGCATGCAGTCGACAAAGAACCTCAAAAAATGCAGCTACGTCAACCAAGCAATCCCAATCTTCGGTGGAATGCGAACATATTAAAAGATCCATTGAGATAAGTCCCGCAAAAGTAGCTGAAAATTAGCCTCTTAAACATAGATTAAAAAAATATTTTTGTATTTTTTTCCTATTTTTTCTATCACAAGCAAAAACTAAACCATAATTAAAACTCAAACAAAATTAAGATCAAAGCAGTAAAATAAATTCAAAACAGAAAAATAGAAACTGGAGAATTAATCAAAAACTAAACACAACAAAATCAAAACAAAACTTACTCCCTTTTGTTTTGAAGACTGGTTGTATCCCTTTTGTTGTGGATGTAAAAATTTCAAACCAGCAGCTCCAACTCCTCACCAAGCAACAAACCGAATCTGCAAAAAAAAAAAAAAAAAAAAAGAATAACACAAAATAACTAAATTTTTTTCCTCTTTCCTTGGTAAAACCGATTACACAACAAAAATCAAATGACAAGAAATAAAAATCTATATTTTAGGCAACAAGCAAAGGACACTATAGTCTATGCAAATTGATCAAGTAAGCAAAGAAAATAAATTCTAGCATACTCCTAAAATATAACGTAACAAAAACGAAAGAAAAATACTCAAAGTACCACTAAACTTAGTTCCTTTAATATTAAAAATGTATCGTCCCCAGTAAAAGTGCCAAAAGCGTGTTGTGTTGATAATATTATCGAGCAAATATGCGAATCACAATAAGTAATAAAGTGGTCTTCCAAAGAAAGACAAATATCGCACCGACAAAGAATAGTTTTTAAGTACTAGAAAATTTAAGTCTAGATATGATATTTAAGCTATAAATGGTGAGTGGACAACATATGTAGTGTAAATCAAAGCAATGAAAATAAAGTGCAATGAAAGTAAAGGAGCAACAAGAACAAGTATGATGGTAATAACAATCTTTATATTAATATTATGAAATTCAATAGAAAGATAATATCGTAGAGAAGAGAGAAAATGAACAATAAAGAAGAGGAATGAGGCCAACAAAACTGTTAGATCTATAAAATCCATCGGCCTTGTCTCCTTCTCTCATTGGTAGATTTTGTAGTTATGGGTGATGAAGATGATCATTGGATAAAGTTTGCTGCTATGAGAAGATGGTGATGATGAAGACGAAGGTTTGCTTGTGTTGTGATGGTGATGATTAAGGTGGAGCAGGCGGTAGCTTGTGGTGGTGGAAGTTGTTGCATAGCTTAAGTATTAAGAGGTTGCTTTCTTATGTAATCGGTTATGGTGAGAGATGACTTATGATTAGACCTGGCAATGTGTCGTGTCGTTTCGTGTAAGTTCGTGTTCGTGTTAAAAAAAATTCATCCAAACCCGACCCGTTAAGCTTTCGTGTTGAAATTTGCAAACCTAAACTCGTTTATTAAATTATCGTGTAACCGTTTACCCAAACCGTTAACACCGTAAACTTAATTACAAATTATTATTTTTTATAAAATAAAATAAAAAATGTATAAATAGTTAATAGATAATATAATAAAACACAAGTATAAATGATATAATACTCACATCTTTTTATAAATCAGTAATAAATATTAAAATAACAATACATGTTAAAAAAATAACAAAACACAATGCGTTTTGTTAAATGTAGCAAAAAAGACGAAGCATAGTGTACTACAACATCTCTATCGTAGATAAAAATAGCAAAAGAAGACAGAGAAATAAAAACAAAAATGCAAAATCAATTGTGTCCTAAGAACAACATTGGAATGGCAACAAAAGTGGAGCAACCATATGAATATGAAAGCTCCAGACATATAAATGCACAAAAATAAAAATAAAAGACAAAAATAAAAATGCAGTTTTGTCTAGGCAATTAAAATAAAAAAAAACCCCTTAACTAGTTAAACGGTTTTTTCATGGATCAACCCGTTAGGACCCATTAACATAATGGGTCCTTAACGGGTTGATCTGTTACCAACCCAACCCGTTATACACCCAAACCCGTAAAAATGCAAGCGGATTCGTGTCGTGTTAACAGGTTAGGTTAGAATTTGTCAGGTCTACTTATGATCCTAAGTCATTGCACAAATCCTAGCCTATTTAGACATCATATTTGGTTTTATGGTAAATGGTGATTGTGGAGAAGAGAATGGAAGTGAGAGAAAAGAGAATAGTGGTGTGGAAAAGATAGTGGAAGGTGTGGCTATGGCGATGGTGTGTATGGATAGAGTTTCATGGTGGCTATGGAGTGTGGTTGTTGTATGAGATGGAATGGTTGTTATGGATATAAGAGAATGACTAGGGGAGAATGAGAGGTGGCTGCATGTATGAGGGAGAAGAGAGGAAAGGAAGACCAAAGGTTTGAGAAAATCGTGATGCATGTTTAGGGTTTGGGCCAAATATGATGACTAAATGGGCTAGGGTTTGTGCAATGACCTAGGATCACATGTCATCTCTCTTTATGTCTTAAAACAATAGGAAATCTCCTTTTTAAGCATTTGAAATAAAAAATATGTAACATGTGATCATAGGTTACCAAGGGATCAAATCATTGATGACCAAATGACACAAATATAATAACTAAAGGAGCATAGGCGCACACTTTTAGTTGTCTCTCCTCTTTGACCAGCTTCACTTGATTCTCACATCCTTTGGCTAGTTACAAAATACATTTAAATGAGTGTTGACCTGCTACCATAGGTGGCACATGATTCTTTCCATAAAGAAAAATGTTATTTGTCACCACTAGTGACTGGTCACCAATGGAACTCATATGTCATTTAAAGATTTAATTGGCCAACTCAAAAGTGTTAACTTTTCCTTATTAGGTTTTTTAGTATAAAAAAATCAGTATGTCATTAAATGCATCCAATTATTACTTGTCATTTTAGCATGGATCCCATTAGTGATCTTCTCCATTAATGACAAATAGCAAAATTCTTCCATAAAATACAAAAGTAATCCACATATGATAAATTGAGCTAGGCGTGCATGGTACATGTTCCAAGAGTCTGTGTTTATGTGTTATGCTTGGCTCTTGACATGGCACGATGATACGGTACGAAGACGAGTCATGACACCTTGGACACATGGTGATACGTAGGATTCCGCGTGGATGACTTATTGATCCTTGATAACTTGAATCTTGGTTGTTGACTTTGAAATTCCAAATAAGGCAAGTTTTTTATCTTTGCTGCCACTTGCATTAATCTTGACTTTTGGTTTCTATTTGTTATTCTATTTTATGAATGATACTGATTTTTTATTTCCAAGCTTTCTAAATGTAGAAACTAGGAGTGGACGGTCGGTTTTAAAACTGAACCTGCCAAATCTGTTTTATAAGCTGTCAAAACCAAGTGAACCGGCCAAATGGAAAAGAACTGAAAAAAACCAGACCAGCAGTTCGGTCAGTTTGGGCTTCATTGGTATTGGGCCAATCAATCAGCCCACTAAATTTTTTTATTTATTTAGTCCAATCCATTAACAGTTTTTCAGTTATAAATTATTTTTATTTTATGTAGACCAGCCCACAACAATTACTTTTTTATTTAGTCTAGCCCATTACTTATTTAATCTAATTTTAAAAATTTAGTTTACCACTGACTCCAAACAATATTACTAAAATTATCACCAATTGGCAGAAGAGCAATTGGCCCAGCAAGAAGAAACTGTTGCCATGCACATTGATTTTCTACAGTATGTTCAACTATATATCTAAAATAACATACAAAATTACAAATACAATGTAATTATATAATATAGTATAAATATTCAACAAAATAAAATTATAAATTAAAAAATCCAAAGCAAACATAATAACTTAAAGAAAATTTATCAAAATATAAAACACAATCCAAACTTAAATAAAAATCAATTCAAACTTAAATAAAATATTGTTCAAAAAGAACCAAATTTATACTAAATTTAAATAACATCCAAATATATAACTTAATTTAAGAACAATCCAAAATAAAAATAAATTATCACTAAAGCAAAAACAATTTTTAAATGTTGTGCATTGTTATTGATGGTGGTCTCCTTGGAGGTAATGATTGTAAACTATCATTTGTTGGTGGTACACAAGCCTTTCCTAAACAAAAAACAATTAATACAATAAATTACATGAAGCTAAAAAAATATCAAAAAGTGAAACAAGATATGGAAATAAATATTACCTAATTCAATGCTATCATAATATAATAAATCATCAATTGGCATGTCTACGCGTTGATCTACATAAATCAGAATGGCTTATAACAAATTTTGTGAACAAACCAAAGTCTCCACCATCTTCGTTCCCAATGAGCTCTGGTATTCATCAAGAGCACGACCTCCGATACTAAATACGGATTCGGATGCAATGGTAGAAACCGAAATTGCATATACATCTCTCGCAATTTTGGACAAAATTGGATATTTTGTCCAATTAAGTTTCCACCAAGATAAAATGTCAAAATTAGAATTCAAAAAATCCTCCAATGGATCCAACAAATATTGATCCACTTCACATTTTAATTCCATAACATTTTTTTCTACTTGCATCCTTTGAAACTTTAGACTTCTCAATCTCTGATTATCATTATCACCATCCTCCCTTATCACCACACTTTGTTGTGCTAATGATCTCACTTCATTGGACATTGTTGATCTTGATATATCACTAGGTCTAGTACCACTCATCTTATAGTACTCAAACAAACGATAAAAAATTGTCTTTGAGATCCTTAGTTAAAGATTGCACCCTCTCAAACTCATAAGCATCTTCATAGATCAATGAATCATAATCCAACTTGTAGCTTGGGTCAAGCACAACTCCAATAACCAACATCTTGTTAACATTTCCAAGTGTTACCCAATATTTATCAAACTTTTTCAACATTTGAGAAGCCATTTCCGCCATCATCACGCTTTCACTTTTACTCCATTTAATAAGATCGGTGTACATAAAACTAATCTTATGAAAACATATAGCAAAAATGACACTCAAAGAAGAAATCACTTTCAAAGTAGCATTATTAAAACTTTTCAAAAATTTTACAAACACCCTCGCATTCTCCCAATCTCTACTTCTAGATGGACCAATCCTTTTATGTCCATTTCATGATCTTTGAAGTATGTTGGATACAAGTGATCCTCACTTTCCATACTTTCAAAAGCTCCTTGGAACTTCAAAGCTGAATTCAACATCAAATATGTTGAATTCCACCTAGTAGGCACATCTAACACTACATTGCCTTTGTATTCAATCTTCTCCTTTCCTACACACTCTTGAAAAATAAGTAACCTTGAAGGAGAAGACCTAGGATACCTAACAGCATTGCGAATTCCAGCAATGCTGTTTTGGATCTCTTTCAACCCAAATCCAACAATCAAATTAATAATATGTGCAGTACAACGAACATGAAGAAACTCACCATCCAATACACTTTCCTTCCAATTCTTTAATATTCTATTCAAATAATTATTTGTTACATTATTCGAATAAGCATTGTCAACTGTAATTGTAAAAATTCTCTCAATGCCCCAATCAATCAAACAATTCTCTATTTCCTTACCAATTGTTTCACCTCTATGATTTTGGACAACACAAAAATTTAAAATTCGCTTATGCAAAGTCCAATTATCATCAATAAAATGGTCGGTAAGAGACATGTAACAATTATTTTGAATAGACGTCCAAGTGTTTGTGGTTAGACAAACTCTTTACATATTTTTCAAAAACACACTCTTCAACTTCTTTTTTTCATCCATATACAATTGCCATACGTCTCTAGAAATGGTTCTACGAGACGGTGGATCAAACCTAAGATTCAAAGCATGACATAACTTTCTAAACCCTTCTCCCTCGACGTGACTAAATGGCAACTTATCAATGACAATCATTTCAGCACAAGCTTTCCTACATGCATCTTTACTAAATGCATTAGTAGCAACCAAATTGATATTTCCACCCATACCTAATTGGGACTTTTCAAAAGACAACACTTTTTGTCTTTTATCATTTATCCTCAAAGGGCTTTTCTTGCATTGGTTCAACAAATGGTTCCTTAATGTACTAGTTCCATTCTTTTTTTTATCCATATGCATAATCTATACCACAATGCCTACACTTAAATCTAGGATTATTTAGATCAATAGATTTAATGTCTTCAAAATGTTTCCAAACAAATGATTTCCTATTAGAACTAGAACATTTCTTATTATTTTGTTTAGACCTTTCATCTAATGACTCAACTTGAATATGCCTATCAAAAAACTCTTCCGCTTCATTCATTTCATCTAAATGATCTTCTTCCATCTTATTTGAAAACAATCAAACATATTCACCAAAAAAATTTAAAAACACATCCAAAAATTGGATATGTTGTCCAATTAAGTTTTTGCCTACTCCTTGCATAGATTATTATAAAAAATTAAAAAAAAAAAGGGCAACAACTCAACAAGAATATAAATTATATTTCCAAAATCATTCTTATAACTTACAAAAAATTTATACCTTATATGATCGATTATATATTTCATAACAACTTGACAAACAAACAAATAACAATAAAACAAATTCATTAACCACAATTTTGCAGCAACATAACCACACACAATTTCACAGCAACATAACCACAATGACAAACAAATTCATTAACAATAAAACAAATAACAAAAACTAAGTTCTTTGCAACATAACCAACTTCGCACCAACATGATCTCAATGTTAAACCCCCAACTTCATAGCAACATAACCATACACAAACATCAAACAACTCCGCATCAAACAATCTCACAGCCTAACTTCACTACAATTCTTTGCAAAAAATAAATTCTATCTAAAAAGGAAAAATACATACCGGTTATTTGTAAATTATAGTCTTCACTTCAGCAACTCAATCAATGGATTAACACAACTGGAGCAAAAACAAAACAAAAAATGAGCCGATTAGACAAAACCAATCGGTAATAATAAGCCAAAACCAATCCAACAATCAACTATAACACACGGCCTAACAAGAACACCATTCTTTGGTACATTGATAATATGCACAGTGCATAATAACACCCCCATTAATAGTCATACCGGCATAATGACAAAAAAAAAGTAATAGTATAGGTCAGAAACAATAGTGATGTAGAGCCGCATAAAGTAATAACTAACACCTCCTCCTAAATATTCAACCATCAAGTATACAAATCAATTTTCAGGCAGACCATGAATTTATTCTTAACCAGTGGACTGACAGAAAATAAGCAACCTGTTCAAGCATACTCAGATTGCTCATAAACAATCTCCAAATATGCAATTATCAAATTAATATAGCAGTTGACACCTTTATGCATACATTATAGTCAAGATTGCAGGTTATGGTTTAGAGTTTAATCATCTTTCATACAATCCTTAGCCTATGATGATTTCTACAGTAAATAAAGAAACAATAATAGTATATCATTGATTTAAAGAACAAAATTGTTTTATGATACATTTGGAAAAATGTGTTCAGAGTTTTTAAAATTAGAAATAATAGACATATTTAAAGAAAAAGTTGGTGAAAATTTAAATGACATGGAGAAGAGAATATGTCTCCCTGCTTTCTAAGGTTCTAGAACGTTGGGTTTGACACACACACACACACACAAATATATAAAATTGTTGCATGGTTGGTTTGTTTCCAAATACAATATAACGAGAAGAAAGAAAAACAATTTCAAGTACCTCAGAGCTAGTTATAACGCAGGTCTACAATTTTTTTGATTTCCAAAAAAAAAAGAGTAAAAGATTTAGGTAGACTCATATATGCATTTATTTAGTTTCAATTAATACCGTGGAGTTGCTATTGCTTTCCAAATTTATACCAATTACCTCGTCGGAGACTCGGTTGTGCTTGTCGCCGAGGTAGCTGTCACAGTTCCCAGCTGAGCTTGTCACGGTCGCAGAGGTGGAGATCTGCTTTGGGAGCTAGGGCCAGGAGCTTGGAGAGTGACTGTTGTTGTCGACTAAGGCCGAGCTGAGGTAGATTGGAGAGGGTAAGTGAAAATCAAAGGATGAGATTTAATCTCAAAGTTGAGGTGTCAAAATCGTAGCTATTAGAATTAGTCCAGTCCGATTCGGTGAAAATTTTAATAAAAACCGGTCACTGAACCAGAAATATCAATTTTCAGTTAAACTTTAATCTAATTGGACCGGTTTTTTGTTTATAGCTAGACCGAACCGGACCTAGTTCTGCTGGTTCTTGCCCACTCCTAGTAGAAACTAAAAAATTGTAACTTGGTCCCTCAAATTATCAAAATTATCATCTTACCTTTCTTTTGTGTTGTTTTCACTAGAATTTTCAATTTTTACCAACAATGGAGAAAATAAAAAAAATCAATAGATTTCTAAATAAATAAGGCACAACTTTAAGTTATAAAAGTAAGCATAAAATCATAAAAATTGTATGCCTATCACCCACTTTAAGATAGCATGTCTTATCCTATAAAGGAAAGGCACCTGACTGATGAAGGCACGTGCCACAGGTTAACTTTTTTCCCTTTTCGTGTTTACCAATTTAGAGTTTGGGGATTCGTGCGATGTCATCAAGATTTTACCAACAATAAAGGGGACCATTAGCCATGTGGCCCTAATTATTCTAAATGCTTCGAGACTCTTTTATATCAGTGAGGATCCAACTAGGAATGTTCATTTCTCGAAGCAATTCTAATGCTTAAATTTTGCAATTTTGAAAGATTAGAAAAGAGATCAGAAGGAGATTAGAAAAGGATTTTTCACTTTCAGTTAATTCCATACTAACAAAACCTTACATCTCATACCCGACATAATTCTAGAATAAGACCATGAACATGTAAATCCATAATAATAGTTTATGCGCAATAAAGAGATAGTTTTTTTTTTTAAATGTTTCATAAGATTGAAAACTCAGCTTTTGTATTTCATGGATTGGGATTCATATAGTGAAATTGGGTGCGCCCAACAAAGGAGAACAGACTTTTTTATCAAACCCCTGTCTTGCACACCAAATTATTGATGCCATATAGGATTAGAACCCTAATTACATTTAGGATATATTGGACTTTAGAGAGTTTGTCATGAATAAACTAAAGTTTATAAATTGTATTCTACTTATGTGACTAAACAATTTGAAGATTCTAGAAATTTACTCATTTAGGTTTTTTCTTCTAGTGACCTTTTTTTTTTCTTCCTTCTAGTGACCCTATTTTTATTTTTTTTTTGCCTCTAGTGATCCTATTTTTATTACTAATAATGCATAAATGGTAGTAGGAAAGAGATCTACTAAATAAAATACCATCCTAAATCTTATTTCTTTTTTCATTTTTGGATTTGATTTTGACCTACCTCGAGTTTTCCTCATTAAAAGAAAAAAAATATAAAAAAGTTAGTTCAGTGATGGGAAAATGAACCTAATGAAGCAGTAATATTTAATAATGGACAATGGTGGTAGGTGTAGGTAAAAGGATTGAGTGTAGCAATAAAAAATAGAGAAAAATGGAGAAATCTATGGAAAAGGATTATCCGTGATATTTAAGTACTTCACTGTTAAAAGGTGGTAGAATTTTCGAAGAGTGTACTTGATTTAAAGTTTTATAAAATTTAAAATTTTATTAGCAATTAAAAATATAAAGTATTCAATTGAGATTTACAAAGAATCTACACAAGTTTAAGTGTATTCAAGTTATATTTACCTGTCCATTACAAATCTCATCAAAACTATGACTTTACATTAAAGATTTTACGACTTCTTTCTAATAGTTTTTCTCACTCACTTTGCTCCTAAAAATAACTCATCCCACCATAATCAAAACAACCAAAATAACCTCATTCTCTATAAAAATCCTCTATGAAAAGAGCAAATCTTGAGTACTCTTGCTACTCCATATTCTTATTGATGGACATCAATGTGAGTCAGGAGTACTAAATTTCCAGGAGTACAATTTCTCCCCCCCTAGAGATTAGGTTACCCATATGAGTTAGGAGTCTATTAAAATCATGAGAAATTTATTAAAATCTATCACATTCTATAATAGAAGTCTCACAAGCTTCATACATAATTCAGCCTATGAAAATGTTAAAAATCCACAAATTTAAGTTTTATGTCCTTTTTTCGATATTTTAAAAATCTATGAAAAACTTGATGAAATACGTCCTCAGTTAAAATTTGGGAGGGCCATCTTTGCATACCTAGGCCGAAAGAGAGACAAAGGGCCGAGCAAACCCTTCTTAGAACTCAAAATTTTAATTTGGGACTGGGTCTCACTGATTATGGGCTGCATAAGGGGATGGGCTTCGATCTGACTTAGTATCTTCTTCTTCTTTAAATAAACAATTTTCTTCTTTATCTTGTCTTAAAAAAATAATATTCACAGAAAATGTTTGCAAATAAAAATTACATAGCACTATTCTCTTAAACTTTATAAAATACTTCTTAAATTAGCATTTTTTTTTGTTAAATCTTAAATTAACATTTCTGTATGTATAAATGTTTAAACTATATACAATCTGACATAGGATAATGATAAGTTTTACATAAAACCTATGGCAGATTTAATAAGAAAATATAATACTTAATAAATAAAAACAACAACATTATTACTTATAGTTTTATAAATAAAATATGATTATCTTGTAGAGTTTCTTATATGTTAAGTTATGACATGCATGTGGTCGTATAATTGATTTCAAACATATATAATAACACAACTAAGTTACCAAAATAAAAAACACAACTAACAGCAATAATTGTTGATGCCTCAAAATATTTTAATATTAATGAAATATTTAAAACAAATTCAATAACAAACACCATTGTAATTTGCATAATTTTCTTTTACTTAATAAAAAATTCCCGCTTGATCTAGAAGTTTTCTATTTTGAACTTGACCAAAGAAATGATTACTTAAGATCTAGAAGTATTATAGTTTGAATTTTTGACCGAAGAGGAGATTAGATCTAAAAGTTTTGAAACCCACAGCAGGTCCATATATATTACAGTCAACCTCACAAAACCAATTAACTATGGGTTAATTCCATGATATTTTTAAAATTTTACAATTTAAATCTTTAACAATTTAGCAATTTAATTTTTTTAATTTTTTAATTTGTTACAATTTAAATTTTTTATTTTTATTTTTAACTAACATAGTTTAACGGTCAGTTCACATTATTGATATTAAATTATATCAAATTTCAAATTATAAAATATTAAAATGCAATATTTAAAAAATAATTTTAATATTTTACATTTTAATATTTAAATATTTTTTAATTTGAAAATTAATATAATTTAATACCTATAATATAAAACCGTCATTAAATTTTGCAGCCAAATGTCAAAAAAAGTTCAAATTATAAAAAAAAATTAAAAATCTAAATTGCTCAGTCAAAAATAAAACCGTAAAAGTTGAAAGTATCAAAGTGTAATTAACCTATTAATTATATACTTACAACAATAGGTATCAATGATTCTATAATTAATTATGATTTGCATTCCAATTTCTCCAATTCTTTTTTTTTTTTTTGGTAAAACTGAGTTGCATTGAGCACAAAAAAAGAGCCAAAACAGGCTTACAAAGAGGTCCTCATGGCAGTAGCGTCTGCCAAAATAAGAGAATAAAGATCCTGAGGCAAGCAACTAGCATCTAAAACATCAAAAGGAAAATTTAGCTGTCTTCTTAAAGCATATTTAGCCAAGAAGTCAGCACATTTATTGGCCTTGCGATTAAACCACTCCAAGGTCCAGTTAGAATTCAACAAAAGAGTTCGAAAGAAAAGCATTTCATTTCGTGTTTCCCAGCATGAAGGGTCCTCTACTAAGTTGATCTTATCAACTAAAATTTTGGCATCACTTCTCCATTTCACCTGCTACCAGCCACGATCTAAAGCAAACTCAGAGGCCCAACTTAGAGCCAGCAGCTCTACCTTCTTGACCGACTTACTAAAACAACAGACAGCAGCTGCTCCCAGAAGCTCACCCTTTCAGTTCCTGGCAATCAAGGCTAAAGCAGTGTCTCCACCTTTGAAGGCTGCATCCACTTCAATTGCTACTTCTCCTTGGATCGGGGGAGTCCACACACAGTCCACCACTGTTTGTTCTTGCAATCTACTATTTGAAACCAAACTGGACGAAAATTCTAACACCAGCTTCTCCCACTCATTCACCACAATGGCTACATTTTTCCTGTTTTCAAATAGGACATCATTCGTCCACAACCAAACAGAATACTGATATCCAACAACCACCAGCTTCAAGTCAATGTCATTGACAATCAGGAACTGGAGGCTCCACTCAACTAACCCTTCCGAGTTTGAGCTGGTTGGGGGGTTAAATCTCAGCCCCCAGTTGCTTGCAAAGGCCACAGACCTAGCTGCCGAGCACAGTAAAAATAAATGAACTTCATTTTCCTCCTCTTCACCACATAGAACACATAATCTATCTCATTTCTTCAATTTATTCCATAAGTTTGCTCTAGTGGGGAGAGCTTTGGAGGCAAGTCTCCATAAGAACATCTTCAGCCTTTCATGCAGATTGGAGCTTCATATACTTTGCCAAACTCCACTCACAGCATTCGAATTGTCATCTCTAGTGCAAACTTCATAGCTTGTCTTGACTGAGAATTTCCCTTCATTCTCTCCCATCCACATTAGTTTGTCATGTGCTTGAACCAGAGGTAGCTCAATCTGGCATATAGCCTCAGTGGTGTTTGATGGAAATAGATTTAGCAATGTTTCTCTGTTCCATCTGTTATTCTCAGCATCAATGAAGTTTGCCACCCGAGAGTAAGCTTCCATAATTCCTCCTTCCAGAGGTTGAGGCATTTTCCTAATTACATCTGGAATCCATGGATCACACCATGGATTTATATTCCAACCATCTCTGATTTTAAAGCAAAAACATAATCGCAAAGCCTCCTTGGTTGAGAGTATGCCCTTCCAAACTATCGAATCCAAAGGTTTTGGGTTGCACACAAAGAAGGATGCACCTCTGAGATATTTCGAGTGTAGCACCTTGACCCATAAACTGTCTTCATTGGTAGCGATCTTCCATCCTAGTTTGGATAGCAGGGCTTCATTAATCTTGGAAAACAGTTTGAAACCTAGGCCACCTCTTTCCTTAGGCTGACAAATAGAATTCCAGGATCTCATTGCCAAGAAGCGTCCTGTTTTCCCTCCATTCCATCAAAACTTTCAGACTAGAGCATCCATCTCATTGCAAATGTCGGCTGGTAATTTGAATGTTGACATGGAGTACACCGGCGAAGCTTGAATAACCGATATTGTCAAGGTTGCTTTTCAGGCTCTAGAAAGGAGCTGTGCTTGCCACCCTTCCAAACAGCTTTGAATTCTGTCTTTAAGCCTCCCAAACTCCTTGGTTTTATTCTTTCCAAAAACCAGACTATTCCCTAAATAAACAGAATTTGCCCTTAAATCCTTCAACCCTAGTTTCTTCTTAATATGTTTCCTTGTCCTCCTAGGCATATTCTTTGAGAACAGAATATGAGATTTCTCCTTGTTGATTCGTTGGCCCGACCAGCTGCAGAATTGTTCCACCACCTCTGAGATTGCAACTGCATTCGTAACATTAGTTCTGCAAGACAGCAGGAGGTCATCCACGTATAAAATGTGAGTAATCTCTGGAGCACCCCTACAAACTTTAATGCCCTGAATATGATCTTTTTTCTCCACCATTCTAGAAAACACCTCCATACAGAGGATAAAAAGATAGGGAGACAAAGGATCTCCCTGTCTCAACCCTCTGTTAGGATTAAAAGATCCCACTTGGTCTCCATTCAGCAGTAAGGTATAGCTGACTGAACTGATGCAACTGAATATAAGCTTTCTAACCCTTTCAGAGAATCCCCACAGTTCGAGAGCCTTCAGAACAAAATCCTATTCAAGTCTATTGTAAGCTTTCTGGAGATCTAGTTTAAGCAACATTAGGCCATTCTTGCCTCTGTGTCTTCTAATGGTGTGAACTACCTCCTGCGCTAACACCGTGTTTTCGGCTATCCATCTTCCCTTGACAAATGCCCTTTGGTTGGGAGAGATGAGATCCCTAAGCAGGTGTCGTATCCGGTTGACCAAGATCTTTGAGACTACCTTATTGATAAAATTGCAAAGGCTAATTGGGCAAAAATTAGAGAAATTAACCGGATGAGTAACCTTGGGAATTAGAGCAATGAATGTTCGGTTAAGCCCTGGAGCAATGGCACCGGTTCTAAAGCACTCTTGGACACAATCCACTACCTGATCCTTGATAGTAGTCCAATAGTGTTTGTAGAAAGCCCTGGGGAAGCCATCTGGTCCTAGAGCTTTTAACGGGTGCATCTCCCACACTCTATCTTTAATCTCTTCGAATGATGGGACACGGATAATATTAAAGTTATCCAGGTCTGTTACTGGAGTGGCGCCAAAGTCTCCCAACCTCTCGGGGAGGTCACAGTCATCCGATTGGTATAGCCAGCTAAAACTTTCCATGAAGTAGTTGTTAATATCCTTTGGATCCGTAAGCCAGATACCTTCATCAAATATAGCATTGATGTGGTTTCTTCTCCTTCTGACCATGATAGTAGAGTGGAAGAACCTTGTGTTTCTGTCTCCCTCTTTAAGCCACATCTCTCTGGACTTCTGGAGGAAGATGTGTTCTAGCCTCTTCCTCTGCTCTCTAAGGTCCTCTTCAGCTTCCTTGATTTTAATTCTATTATCTTCAAGGTTATATCTAAGCAGATCAGCTTCCAACGCTTTAATACGATGTTGAGCATAACCGAAGTGATCCCTATTCCACTGAGATAAGGCTCTTGAGGTTATCTGTAACCTCCTGCACAATTTGTGACTCTCCATCCCCACTTTGACCAGTTTGTTCCAAGCTTCTTGGACCACTCCTTTGCTGCCAATGTGATCTGTCCAAGCTTTCAAAAATCTAAAAGGTCTTTTATGCTGTTGTTTGCCTTTATGAGATCTCAGAATGATAGGTAGGTGGTCTGAGACCTCAGCACACAGGTGATGCACTTTAGCCTCTTCGAACCAGAGCAACCATTCTCTACTAACCACCATCATGTCTATCTTTTCTCTTATGAAGGAAGCTCCTTCATGTCCATTACTACAGGTAAATCTTGGTCCCGAGAAACCAAGATCAATTGCCCCTGTGCATTGAATGAATTCCTTCATAAATAAACGTTTTCCCCAAATAGGCCTTCCTCCTTGTTTTTCCGACGCATCTAGAAGCTCATTCAGGTCTCCCACCAGAAGCCACGGTTCTGAGTTGCTAGAGACTTCCCGATAAAGATCCCCCAAAAAAGCATCATTTTCTCCCAAATATGGAGGCCCATAAATAGTGTAGCATCTCCAAGCAACATTCTCCTCATTTCCAAGAAATTCACAGCATATAATTCGGTTTGATTTCCAACAGCAGTGGACTCGGATATTCTCCATCCATAAAAACGCCAACCCTCCAGCATTGCCATTAGCTTCCACAGCGAAGTAGCTCGAGAAACCCAATTTTTTGCATAGCTTTTCAACCTCGCGTTCCCTGCATTTGGTCTCAATAAGAAATAAACATTGGGGTTTTTGGTTTCTTACCAAACCTTTGAGAGCTCTCAGTTTCTCTGGACTTCCTATCCCTTTGCAATTCCAGGAGAGAATACTCACTGGAGGTGGCTGGGGAGGGGCTTGTTCTGGCCCGCCTCCTCGGCCGCTGGAAAATCCGGGGCTCTCGACGGCTCACCTTCGTCCAGCACTCTCCTCTGAAGTCTATTAGACTGTCTCCTTCTTCTTGCTTCAACCTTCCATCTCCTAGATTTGTTGCCAACCTCGGATGAGCCTTGGTCATCCTTCCTCGAACCGATGTTGAAGCCTTGAGGTGTTGACAGATCTGTTGGCACCTCGCCCTCTCCGTGAACAAAACCACTCTCAGTTGGAGGGGATTGTGGGCTGTCAAGCTCTTCAATGAGTGGGCCATAATTTTCGCCACTCCTAGACCCTCTGAAAGATCCTTCCAGAACCGAACCAGCAGCTCTCTTCGCAAGGATAGAGGCCCGGGGTCCTTCTGTTAAGTTTTTTTGGCCACTTGGGCTGTTTAGGTGCGCCTGGCCCAGACCTTTGTCTTTTAGGTATTGAATGGCTAGGCCCCTAGCCTCTTCTCTTGCAATTACATTATAATTAGCCACTAACCCAATAAGATCTGAGGCCCATGTTGCTAAAGCCTGGGGATCAAAGTTGGAAATTCTGGCTTGTCTTAGCATATCAGTCTGCAGCCCTCCCAGGCTCTCCGAAATTTGCCTCTTTAGTGATCTATTAAGCGAGTCCATTTTTGGTGAAATGTCCAAGGCATTTTGAATTGCTTCTTGGGGGCAGTCTTCCTTATTCTTCGTGCTTTGACCTATCGAAGCATCAATAAGGTAACTGAGCCTATTTGTATTTTCCTCTGATTCCCAAGCCTTACTTGAATTGGCAATGGCTTCTCGATTGCAGGTCTTCTCCCCCCCCCCCNCCCCCCCCCCCCCCCCCCGTTGATGAACAGGATGCTTCCTCCGTGCTCCGCCCAAAGCCAAGGGCCGAACAATTTGGCTTCTATTCCATTTGCCGTCGAGATTGTAGCCGGATTTGCAAAGGTGCACTTTCCGGTCACATGTGACATCATTCCACAGCGGTAGCAAAAATCCGGCATTCTTTCAAACTTGAACTGAACCCATATCTCCTCTCCTCCTTGCCGATCCTGGAAGAAACCCGCCGGTATAGGGCCATCAACATGGATGTCTACCCGAAACCTTAGATAGCTATTAGCTACTACACATCTTCTGGTTAAGATTTTTCGGTGTAGAACACCAATCATGTTCCCTATTTTCTCTGCTGTCCCAATGTGGATGAGTTCAAGAGGGAGCCCATGGACTTGAATTGTAAAAGTGGAGGTGACAAAGGAGATTTTGTTAAGTGCCAACTCTTTGGGGCACTCCTTAAGGATAACATGAGCCCCATTAAAAGACCAGGGTCGTCCTCTGAAAATGATTTCCTTGTCTTCTCTAGATCCGAACGTGAACTTGAATAGGTTGTCTCCTATTTTGCTGATTTGAACTCTTGCTCTAGTCTTCCAAGTTTTCTGCACTATTTCAGAAAGGGTGAATCTCCGAAAGAGCCTCGTTGCCAAAAGCTTACCAAGCAGAAGTCTCTCTGGGCTTACTCCGTCACGTTCGCCTTCGCCTAAAGGTTCGAGATTCAGGTTTCTTAGAGAATCATGGAGAGAAACAATATTCAGTCTCATAGGTTCCATTGCTAGAACGCCCAACTATTCCCCGAAAGCTCTGCAGACAAGGCCGTAGAAACAAACCAGAAACAAGCTTGTAACAAACTTAAACCAGTAATGGTTTCGAAGGTTGAACCTCTAGCAGGCCTGAGCTTAAAAGCTCAGAGTCGCCATGGAAAGAAAAAAAAGTAGTTGGGAATCAAAGTTCTTACTAAAACTTGACGTTGAATTAGAAAATAAGATGTTAAGAAATATCAATTTCTCCAATTCTATCTAAAAACTTTGACAAAATGACATGCCAAAAATCTCAACTTCACAACGAAAGCCAATAAAATATGGAAATAATAGACCAAAATTTTACCATCCCGATGTGTTTCATATTCAACCTCACAAAACCTATTAATTATATATTTATAACAGTAAATATATATGATTTTAATCGATATATTAAAAACATTTTTCCCAATAAAAGTATATATTTCTATAGTTATTTATGAGACTTACATTCCAATTTGTCGAATTCCATTTAAAAGTTAAAATTTGACAAAAATGACATGCCTAATCACAACCTCAAGCCCAATGCCATTAAAACATGGAAATAAAACACACCAATATGTTAGGTGACTGCCCCTTTTGCATTTCAATTGGGTATAAACACGTGCTTTGGGAGTTTGGCCTATTTCGAAGCCAAATGGACTGCCTTTGAATTGAATTTTGCATCAGATAGGTAAGCTGTCGGTGCGTACTCCTGCCAGCTTCGATGCATTGCTTGGTACTCAATTTCAATAAATGTAAAGGCCAAGGCTTTTCTTATCATTAGGTGCTTTAAAATCATTGGCTTTTCCACAACTTCTGCAAAATGACTGTCACTCTGTCACTTCGCTAAAATCACCCTTGTTTGAAAGTGGCTTCTCATCCGTCAACCACGGACCGCAACATTTTGAGAACCTATCTGTCAATAATGCCAAACATTGAGGGCCTAATAGTCATTTAACTGCAGCATAAGAAGAAATGGTCTTGCTAGGCTTCGCTGCTCCTGTTTTGTGGGTAAATTTCTGCTACTCCCTCTGTGTAGTTCCACATGTGTGTAAGAGTATGCCTATCTGTCTCTTTAAAATTATTTTATTAAAGTCATAAGGAAAGACAAAATAGATAATAATAAAAAATTAAAATATTAAATTGAAAAAAATTAATTTAAATATTTTGAAATATACATTAATTATTTTTTTATTTGTTAATTTTTAAATGAAAACATTTAATAGAAATAGATGATTCAGGACCACCGAATTTCTACTCGCGTTAGAGAGGTGAGTAGGGTAGATTAATTCCTCTACTGATTTCTCTACGTTTCTATTAATTTCAGGCGTGCCAGCAAAGAAACGCAAAGTCTGCTACCGAAGAAGAAAGGTAAAGACTAAAAGAGTAAGGAGAAGATGGCAAACCAAAAAATCTGCCAACACTAATTTTACGTTTTTGGTTATTATTATTATTATTATCTTTTCCTTTTATTAATTATATATCATAGTTATCACTTTATTTCTATCTAATTAAAAATATATATTTTTGTTTTGTTAACTTATCTAATAAAAATTTACATATGGTTTTAAATAATATTGATTAAAAATAATATTGAAAAAAGTTTTAAAATCTTTAAATTAATATTGTTTGTATTATATTCAAAAAAATTGAAAGTTGAAAAACAAATTTAATTTTACTAAAGGTATTAAAGTAATTTAAGTTAAAATGTTATAAAAGCTGCAGGTGAATTTTCTAAAATATAAAAGAGAATTTTGAAATTAGACCAAAGTTCTAAATGAAAAAAAGGCTAAAAAAAATGAGATGAAATATTTTGAGAGTACAATTTTCTGACGGTAGATTTTAAAAATTATTTAAATGTATTATAAGCTTTTTTACTTGCTCCTGAACCATCCAGTCATTTTTATTTTGTTTCATGTACTATTAAAATTGTATGAATTTTTTTTTTAAAACTATGAAAAACATGCATCAACACTCAAAATTATTAATTTTGTCAAATAAAGCATGTTAAATATTATGTGCTTATAAGGTAAGTTTTTATTTCAGAAATAAAATAATCAAAAATAAATTAATTTTTATAGCAGTGCTTTTGAATTAATAGATCGCTTCTATTTTGTCAATGTAGTATTATGAATACATGAAATCTCTTCAATTTATGAAATAGGCACAAGCACTCTAAATTAGAACATCTTTAATAGGTCTTTCCATTAAAGTTTATGTAGCAGAAGAAATAGAAGTATTTTTGTTTATGTGATACAATGTCTATTTAATAGACAATATCTATTTAAAAGTTATCTCCAGTGATTTTGTTCAAAACAAACTAAAAATGATCTAAAAGTTAACCAAAATTAATAAAAATAAATATAATTAATGAATTAGACTGTCTAACAGACCCTCTAGAAGTAGATAGTCTTCTAGATATTTTCTATTTTTTTTTATACCACATCAGCTTAACAGACTATTTAGACAGAGCCATTAGAAAAGATTTTTAAATTAGACTATCTATTTATCTTATGTGGCAATAACTTTTGAAAAATAGAAAGAGCCATTGGAGATACTCTTATTAATTTTGTCAAATGAAGCTCATTAACCGCCGGTTAAAAGTCATCTCCTATTTTGAAATGGGTTGCAAATAGGCCTGGTAACTTGTCGTATTGAATTGTGTTTTTATCTGGTCATTTTGTGTTTATGTCAAAAAAATTTTACCTGAGCCCAACATGTTAAGCATTCGTGTTGAACCGTATTCGTGCTGTATCGTTACATGTTCGTGTCATATTTAATTTGTGTCTACTACGCCTAAATACATATCAAATAATATACTAACACATATTAAAAAAAATATATTAGCATATTAAAATTCAACATAATTAATAACTATGAATTCAAAATATGTAAAATATTACGAATTAAAACTATATTAAATATTTATCGTGGTTAAGAAAATAAATATGCATTACAATTGTAAATTTAAAAATATTCAAAATATTATAAATAAACTAAAATTGTACATAAAATATAAATAATAAAAAAGATAAAACCTAAAACAAAATATCAAAATATAAATAGATATAAAAGTTGTCATTTTTCAATAAAATAAAATATGAATTTTATAATTTTCTAAAAAATATGTAAAAAGTTAGCTATAAATAAATAATTAAATTAATATTTTTTTTATCATGACATATCGTGTCAACATGTTCAAATTCGTTCCAATCCGTTTTTTTATCGTGTCTTATCTTGTGACATTGATATAAATCTGATCCGATATCGCAGATCTAAATTCGCAAATTATCGTGTCTTATCATACCGTGTTATTATGTCATATAGCATTTTGCCAGATATTAATTGAGTCAAATCACGTTATCTGGATTTTCACGTGCCATAATCTTGCAATGTTGGCCACCATTTATGGTTAAACTGGTCCCGTTAACTTCGTTTATTTAAATCCAATTAATCAATGGGACAATTTTGGTATTTTATCCGTTTAAATGAATAAAACTGTTCTAAAACCACATACAAACAACAACACAGCAAGTATAAAATATCAAATTAATCAACTCGTCACAATTTCTATGAAATTTCACATTTTGAAACTCACGATTATACCCACTTTCAATGCACATATATTTACATAAATATATATATACACACATATATATATATATATATATATCAAACATTATTAACTTCTTTAGTAAATTAAGTAGAAAAGCAAGTAATACACTTTTATAAATTCACAACAAAAAATTTTTTTACGTCAAAACTAAATGAGTTTTAATGGCCACGGGAAGTGAATTAGTCCAAATGTTTTTTTTCTTTTTTTAAATTTCTGAATATTTTAGCCTTGAAAAAGAAGCTAACGTGATATAACGGGCTTTATTTAACGGAATTAATATTTTGGAATATTGATGCCTATTCTATCATACTCGGAGGGAATTTTATACAATTATAATAGTACATAATACAAAGTAAAAGCAACTTAGTAGTTCAGGCGCAATCAATGTAAAAATTAATTTCTTTTTTACTATTTTGCTTATGGATTTGAAATTCATATGCTAAATATGTAACATTTAATATATTTTATTTGATAGAATTAACAATTTATAGTAGTGCAGTTTATTTTTTGATAATCCAAGTAGAGTTAGTGCAGTAATGATAATTCGAATTTTTTTGTTTCCACAGTACCAATTTGCCTACTTTTTCTTTGGATAATTTTTATTTGTTTTCAAATTCAAATTCTATGGAAAACAATTGTCTTTTCTCCAAAGGACATTTTGGATGCTAATTGATACTATGTAGCATTTTTTTTTTTCTGTATTTATTTTTTATTATTATTATTTGCCATAAAAAAGTTAGTAAACAAAACCGGTAAGAAAAGAATTAATTTTTTTAACTTTCCTTAAAAGTTACTTTTAAATTTCAATTTGAAACTATTTTACTTCCAATTTTCCTATAAACGAAAAACTAAAACCAGTAAAAAAAAATTAAAGAGATAAACTTGCATAATATATATTAATAAGGTGACACGTAAACTTTAAACATTTATAATAAAATATAATATTATATAACAATACAATAAAATATATAAAACTTATAAAATATTTTATTGAATGTTTGACTCGGATCTATTATACCATATCAGCCCCGGTATAACCGTTCCTATATAAGTTTTTATCAAACTTTTAAAATCGCAAATTTTTGGTGAGCTGTGAATCTGTAATGGTGGGGATGACAGGCCCATTGGTAAGAACAAGAAGTAAGAAACAAACGTACCCTCAGATCAAATGAAAAAAAAAAAAAGCAAAAATAAATCTTCAAGGAGATAGTACAAAAGGCAAAAAACAATTGAAAAAGATTGTTCCCCATTATTTATCCTGTCCTACCACAGCTCGCCACGTAATGACGTTACTATCTTAAAAGTCTACAATTGCGCAAAATGTCCGTGTTGAATTGGTTCTCTGGGTCAGTAAAATGGAAAAATTCAATAGTAAAAGATCTCGTCGTTTATGTATGTTTAACTTTATTTTATACGGCTTTTACATTTTCTCCTGGTATTTATTAATTATTAAGTAAACTGAATAAGTTGTCAAAAAAAAAAAAAAAAGTAAACTGAATAAGAAGACTTAAAAAGAAGACCAAATCAACAAAGCTGACTGGAAACAAACAGTTTCTTCGTTTCTTTCTTCTATTTGTTTCCCACCGTTGCGCGTAGAACTGTAGAAGTAGACTTGGAAGTTCAAAAGAAAGACAGAGGATCTAATGCATTGTCTCTCTCTCTCTCTCTAAAATTTTCTCGTTGCTCATTTCCCGGCAATCTTCGGACACAAGCTTCGGTAGGTAATTTCATACTTTCAACTTTACTCAAAGCATTTTCTCTCTGCTTTTGTTTCTCTTCGACGATGTCATTTTCGGTCTTTTTTTTTTTAAAGTTTAAAGTTTTCTGTTTCATTTTTTCTCTTTTTGATTTAGTTGAGTTATTAGAAAATTCGGTGTTGTTCTTTTCTGGTTGCGTACACCTGGTGTTGTGCGTTTGGATCTGTCTGATGGCGGTTTTGTTTTTCTTTTTTCTTTTTCAGAAATTTGTTTGGTTGACGAGAAAATTGACGGAAGGCAGAGAAGATAGATACTGGAATTTTGGCTTTTTTTAGTTGCTATTTTGGTAGTAAAGTGATAAAATGGCATTCACGAGCGTTTATGGATTTTAGGAGGCTTGAATGAGTGAAGGTATTAGTTATATTTTAACTCCAGAATTATGACAAAATTTTAGTACTATGAAATTAGGCCGCTTTTTATACTTAGGCCGCTTGGCAACGAATCGGAAATATAGCAGATATGTTTTTAGCTCTCATGCAAGCAGATTAATTTTTCAGTCTTATTTTTTTATCTTTTATTTTTATATTTTTTTTGTGCGTGTGTTAGTGGAAGTCGGATTATTTCTTTTTCTAAACAAATTGTGCGACGGCATTTCTATAAATTTTAGGACGGAAGTAAGCTTGGAAGTTGGAATAAGTCAATAAAGGTGTTCTACCGTATAAGTCACACAAGAACTATTTGATTTTAAGCACGAATAAGTGGACAATTCTCTGATCGAGAATTTTAGTTCATTTCTCTCTAATTTTCGTTTGTTTTCAAGTTTTTTAATTGATTTACTGATATCAGCTATTGAAACTCTGTGGCACTTTAGTCCTTGGTCATCATTTCCTCGTATAGTATTGTTATCGTTGCCTGCTGCTAGGTCCATAGATGCTTTGAATACTATCCGCTTTAAAAGACAATATTTAAAGCTGTTGAAAGAGGAAAGTTGCTGTTTGAATTTCACCGCTTGGTTAAGAGCTAGGAAGGATCTTCATCGTTTATTGGTTGAAATGTTTTCCCCGGAATATGCTTCTCTTGTTGAAAATGCCCTTTATCCTTTAAATCAGTTCTAGTATTGTGTTGATTTGAGAAACAATGGATTTAAAAGGGAAAACCATGTGATAAATGTCATTGACATGTTTTGACTCAGGAATTATATGAGATTTATGGCGTTTCAGAATTAACTTATAACTTGTATCAAAGCTCAAGCACTGCTGCCTATAATTCAATTATGGTATTTAACTTCTTGTGCCTGTTTTTCTTTCTTTCTTTTTCCAAAACCACGCAGACCATTAATGGCCATAAATAGAGGACTAATTCAAACTCTATTATTGTTCTTTTTCTTAATTATGTAGAGCTTCTTTAACATTCTTCTCTTTATTTGTTATTTATTTATTTATCTTAAAAGAACAAATTCATGTTGACCGATCCTTTTTGCTTGCATGATTTGCACTCACAGGTGTAAAGCACAAAAATGGTCTTATTTGAATAGGCCTTATTTGTATGATTCTATGTTCAGCAAAGTAGATGCTTCATGATTACTGCTCTTCTGGTGGATTTTTTGGAACTCAGCACACCAGAACAATCACTTTTCAGGCTAGAAGAAGATGCTGGCGGAAGGTGGTGATCATGTGAGTTAAGCAGTAGATTCAGAATAGAAGAAGGCTTTAACTGCTTAGTGTTACAGATCATTCTTCTTCCTCTTTGTTAGCATCTTGGCTTTTAAGTTTTCTTTGTACAATTATTTTTTCCGTAGTTCATGCAACCATCACAAATTGGAATTTGGGTTTATTTATTCTCAGTCATAAAAGAAATTGGGCTCCTAGATACTGATGCGTTTGTGTGGTCAGAATGAAGAAATGGTATGGTGGTGTATTGGTTGCATCCTTATTTATGCTTTTAGTCCTGAGATATGCCATCACAAAAAATCCTATCGGGGAGAGTTATTTGGCAAATTCCTTCACCATCAATGGTACTAATCCTCTTGAATGGATAAATGCTGGTGTTCCACCAGCCATTCAAAATCCAGAAGGTGCTTCTCAAGTCATATCTGCAGAGTCCATGGTAGTCAGTCTCTTTGCTCAATGGAATACATCCAATGAAGAACAGCTGTCTCTGCAGACATGGAACCATATGAATCATCTAATTAACAATACCCAGGGTTTACCTAATGCAGTAGATGCTATTAAGGAAGCTGGAGGAGTATGGAATAGCCTTATGGCTTCAGTTAAAGAGGAAAAACTTGGTAATTCTAACGAAAGTTCACAAGGGAGGGCTAAAGAGAAACAGTGTCCTCATTTCTTAAATAAAATGAATAGCACAGAACCTGATAATAGTGGCTATAAGTTGCGGGTTCCTTGTGGCCTGACTCAAGGTTCTTCAATTACAGTTATTGGCATTCCAAATGGTATTCTAGGTAATTTTCGGATTGAACTGACAGGGGAACCACTTCCAGGGGAGCCTGATCCACCCATTATTTTGCATTACAATGTTAGACTTCATGGTGACAAGATAACTGAAGACCCTGTAATTGTCCAAAACACCTGGACTGCTGCTCATGATTGGGGAGAAGAGGAGCGTTGTCCCTCTCCAACTCCTGAAAAGGATAAGAAAGGTATTGCCCCACTGTTTCTTTCATTTGATTGAGCTCGGAACATATTTAGACTATAGCTCACTTTTAAAGTATATAAGATTTCCACATCGACATGCATAAAAATTTTATACTTCCTTTCCATCCTCATAAAGTCTGATTCAAATGACTAATTGCAGTCAAGTACAGTTTGTCTTCAATGCATGTCTGTTATTTTCATCATAATTTATGTGTACGAGGTAGTTACTTTTTTCCATATATTTCATGTATACTTGGAATTCCTGCTAATAGTAGTTAGAAAGTTTGTAATGGCTAGAAAATTGCGACTTGCTATAACTTTAGGCACTGAGTTTGTTGAAGATTTCCACATCGACATGCATAAAAATTTTATACTTCCTTTCCATCCTCATAAAGTCTGATTCAAATGACTAATTGCAGTCAAGTACAGTTTGTCTTCAATGCATGTCTGTTATTTTCATCATAATTTATGTGTACGAGGTAGTTACTTTTTTCCATATATTTCATGTTTACTTGGAATTCCTGCTAATAGTAGTTAAAAAGTTTGTAATGGCTAGAAAATTGCGACTTGCTATAACTTTAGGCACTGAGTTTGTTGAAGGTTTGTATTGAGTTTATTAACATGAATAAAAGCCTACTAGTTGTGTTGAATTAAAAATGTTGAAAGCATGCCTAACCTTGTTGAACTGTATGTGGACCATTGGTCCATTGTGCAACATATTAGCATGACAATTTAATTTGAGTCACAGCATGCTTCTAACTTGTAAGTTTTGCTGAACACTGAAGTAGTGAAGTAAATGTTTCCATATAAAATCAGGCCGGATACATGTTTCCTGTCACTTTATCAGATAAGGCATCATATGGTAGTTCCATTTTACAATATCTGCTAGTCTTCTAATTAATGACGTTGTTGGTGTCATTTACCAGTGGATGAATTGGACCAATGCAACAAGATTGTAGGCAAAGGCGATGCCCAACTTCTTCTGGCTAATATGCGTTCCAATGTTTCAAGGCGATCTTCAAGTTTGCAAGATGGATCTAAGGCCAAAAATTACTTCCCTTTTAAGCAAGGTTATCCATTTGTTGCAACTCTCAGAGTGGGATCAGAAGGAATCCAAATGACAATTGATGGAAAGCACATCACATCCTTTGCTTATCGTGAAGTAATCTCTCTCTTTTTTTCCCAGTTGCTTTTGAATTTCAATTGATATATAGACTTGGCTCATTGAGCGAATTTGCTGTTTGGCTGGTTAACTATTCAGGCATTGGAGCCATGGCTTGTCAGCGAAGTCAGGATAGCTGGAGACTTGAAGTTGATTTCTGTCCTGGCCAGTGGTTTACCCACATCAGAGGATTCAGAGCACATAATTGATTTAGAAGCTCTCAAATCAGCTCCTCTCTCTCCTCAGAAACCATTAACTCTCTTCATTGGTGTTTTTTCCACCGCAAACAATTTTAAGCGCCGGATGGCTGTTAGAAGATCGTGGATGCAGTATGCGGCAGTTAGGAATGGGGCAGTTGCTGTGCGATTTTTCGTTGGTTTGGTGAGCTTGCCATATATCGATCCCTTTTTGTGCAATTTGTTCTAGTAGAATCAAAGCACACCATTTATGAACTATGACTCAATGGATATTTTCACAGAATTGGAAATTAAATTGGATGGTTTCTGATACCTTGATTTCGTATCATGTGTATCAGGCAGTGTCAGTCATTAATATGGACACTTCTTAAGTGCTTGCATTTGTTATTAATATAAACCTTTGAGGGTTATTTTCTGTCACTATGTAAGCATGCTGAATTATTTATCAAGTTTGTGTCGTATTGCAGCATAAAAACCAAATAGTTAATGAAGAACTCTGGAATGAGGCACGGACATACGGAGATATACAGCTGATGCCATTTGTAGATTACTATGGCCTCATCACATGGAAAACACTAGCCATCTGCATCTTTGGGGTAAAATCTGCTCTTTTCCTAAAACTTGTGAAGTATCTCCTTTATCTTATTCACCCTGTCTCTTCAACAGACAGAGGTTGTTTCTGCAAAGTTTGTCATGAAGACGGATGATGATGCGTTTGTTCGTGTGGATGAAGTTCTAGCTTCTTTACGCAGGATCAATGCTACCCGTGGATTGCTTTATGGACTCATTAATTCAGATTCCCGGCCTCATCGCAATTCTGATAGCAAGTGGTATATCAGCAATGAGGTAATACTCTTTGTTGATCCTATATAATAATGCATAATTGATCTATTATATTATAGTAATTTGACTTTGCGGAATTGAAACTTTTCCTGCTGGAGGTTATAATTCAGTTTTTAAGTTAGTTCCTGCTTATCATTTATGATGACAGAAGACCACAGAAATAGTAAGCTTTTACAACTTGTGGGGTATGTATAGTTGCATGCTACTGAAGGAATATGCATGTTCTCTATTGATCCTTGGCTATTCAACTATAAAGCAATTACTATTTTAATTGTGTGTCACTCATTTGTGTACCTTAATTGTTTTTTCTCATGAAGGAATGGTCTGAAGCGACTTACCCACCCTGGGCACATGGTCCTGGTTATGTGGTGTCAAGAGACATAGCAAAGGCGGTCTTCAGAAGGCATAGAAAAGGTCATTTAAAGGTAACGACTCAAATCTATTCAATACCACATGCAGAAAAAACTACAAGATCTTAATTGTTTTCAATATGTTATTAAATGACTGAAAATGTTACATGTTATGGCAGATGTTTAAGCTAGAGGATGTGGCAATGGGCATCTGGATTGCAGATATGAAAAAGGAGGGCTTAAAGGTACGCTATGAGAAGGAAGAGAGAATCTATAACGAGGGATGTAAGGACGGTTATATCGTGGCACATTACCAAGGTCCAAGAGAGATGCTCTGTCTCTGGCAAAAACTTCAAGAAGGAAAGGGTGCTCGATGCTGTGGAGAAAGATAAGCATAATTCGAACACTTGATTCAAGTTTTTAAATCTTGGTAAACCACCAACCTTTTTTTGTAGAGATTTGCTGACCAACCAAGATTTTGACAGAAAACCCTCTCTGATTGGAAGAGGTATGGGACATGTTTTTTGGGGCGTTGTGTCGGGGAGGGTTTATACCACTATTGTGTATATTTAGGAATAGCACGTAGCCATTATATAATTTACATATGATATAACTGAGAGAGCATGTAGAAATTTGAGAAGCAGAGAAAATTTGTGTTGTATAAATCCAGAAGTAGCAGGAACTCTCATATTCTATATTTAGGGACCACGAATTGCATAATTCTTTATTCCATTACACCATTTCTCATCTCGCCAGATGACGGACTGTATCATTGTGATTGTAATAGTACTATTTCTAGGAAATTAATTTTGGCAAATAATGTTTCTATTCTCTCCTAATGTCAGTACTTGTATATACGTGTGGATGTAAAAAGCATAAACGAATAAAAAAAAAATTATATTTCTTTTGAATCATTAAAGACGGAACAAGCTATCTGTACTGTGTTTACAATATAATAACGAGAAGTCTACGAAGGGAAAAGGGAAGCAGAAAAACGACGACGAATCAAGTAGCCATGCATCCAATGCCGTATCTAGTGTTGGGAAAAACCAAAAACAGACCGCTGCAAATAATCCCAACCATCAAAGGAAGACTCTCCATAACTTCGTCCATGTCCTTTACGTGTCCCGGGAACAGACAGTCCGTCACGCGGTGATCGGAAAACGCGACGGCAGTGAAAACCAACACCGACATAACGGCGTGAACGAAATCCGTGAACCCAACTCTGTACCTCTCGTCTTTGGGCACTTCCACTCCGAGGCCGGATCTGAAAACGGCCAAACCTTTCGGGGTGACGAAGCCGTAGTAGACTTTGCCGTCGGGGCCTTTGAAACTGTCGGTGAAGTGGAAGAAGAAGCAGGAGAGAGTGCAGAGGGCGAGAAGGGCGTGAATCATGAGAGTGCTGACGGGGGAGCAGAGGCCGTCTCGGGAGACCGACGGGAGGAGCATCTCGAACGTCAGGAGGGTTCCGGTGGGAAGGAAGTTGACGAGCATCGACGTTTTTGACAGAGTTTTCTGCATTCCCTTTGCCACTGCTCGTCTTTTCCGGCCACCTTCTTCGCCGCTGATCATCGTCGATTGGGGTGTACATGGGTATAGGGTTTGGTGATCATCGTTTTGTGGAGTTGCCGTGTAGATTTTGATTCCGATATCTTCAACACGATTCTCCATCTTTTTTTTTTTTTTTTTTCTCTCTATCAAACAGTTTTGCTATAAGGTTAAAGACGGGACAGTGCAGAGATTTTCTCGAGAAAAAAAAAAATTTGTATTTTTCTGGACGAGGCTAAAAAATATTGAATGTGAATTTTTGGTGAAGGATTATTTTGATTTGAGGCCTTTATATAGGGTTTTGGAAAAAATTGAAATTCTAACGGTAATTAACTGCCGCCTTCCGACCGCTGCAATTCGCACGCTTTCAAATGAGGAAATCGGATGTCATTTTTAAGAAATATATATATGTTTTTAAAAAAAATAATAATAATAATAATCAAATAAAACCAAGAAAGTTAATAGGTTGTCAATTTTTCTGAAGAGCTGCGTCGATTCAATTTTCCCGTATATTCTTTAATGTTTTAAACAGGATAGCCAATTTGCGAGTTCACCATTGAAGATCTGTTATGGTCATCCACCCACCATTTATAAATCTGTTCGTCTAAGTAGGATATACAAGTCTGTTCGTCTAAGTAAGATAAATAAGATGGACAACGTTTCGAACTCGTCCATTTAGGATAGCCTTTGGCAAAGCCGCTATTTCGACTGACAATGATTACAATTGATTTAAATTCCACCCAAATTAAATATAAGTTTAAACCAAAAGCTCCATTTTGGTGCTAGGCAGTAATCACTCACCAGAAATGAAAGTGAACAGCAATTTTGACACTACTTTTTTTTAGTATCTACTCGTTTTCTTTCCTTCCTTTTGGTCAGGGATGGAGATAGATTTTTATCTGGCACCTGAAATCGACGCTGATGGGCGAGGTATAAGGAAAATCTTTAATTAAAAGGAACGTGCATAAGGAACTCTAAATACCAAGGAAAAGTATTATTAACGAGATCAAGATTCATAGAAGTAGATACATACAAGTTTATCTTGACAAAAATCCATGACTAGAAATTGCAATCTCAAAGGCCTGCATTTTTTCCCCACCAGCTAAACCGTTGCGGTCATAGGATGATATTTCATTTATTTTGAGATCATTGCAAGCCTTAATAAGCTCCTCACCAACACGTTTTGCCGCTTCCTATAAAAACAAATCATTCTATGTAACAAAACTCAGTAAACACAGAATAGTAATTATCGTCGGAGGGCAAATAACTAGGAGAAGTTAAGATTTTCTCACAGGGGAAAGATCTCTCCTTTGCAAGGTTTAAACATTGGATTCTTGGTTTGTTGATTCCCAATAAAAGGGTATAACGAAAAAGATGGAATACTTACAATGGTGCCGGAAGGGGGATTCTGACGAATAGACTTCTGCAGAGTGTTTGCATAAAAAAGACACTTCTTGTTTTGGTCGTCTACCAGCATAGCATACAACTGTTTGTCTGAACAGAATACTGAAAGCCTTGGTCTTTTAGGTGTGCCATTATACTGATTAAGAATTAGAGAAAACAAGATTTAATGGAATTAGAAAAAAGCTACAATTAATGCTTAAAGAGATTTCTTTAATTTCTCTTTGCTGGGTAAGGTATAAACTAAAAGGATTTTCACACAAATTCCTCACTTTTAATCTCCTATAAACAGAATATTATCTCAGCAAAGCATACAGCAGTCAACTTCATGTGAACCTAAAATAAGAGAAATATTGAGATGGTAATCATAAAGATGAAACTTTGTTTACCAAGTGTTATCAATGAAAAAGTGTTAAAGCTTTACCTTTATTGCATACTTAAAATGTCAAGTTTATTAGGGAAAAAATGTCAAATACAACTTCCAAAAGTAAACAGATTAACATCACCGTGATACTCTTTGTAACTCAAGCTACCAAATTAGCAAAGTTAGACTAACAATCTCTAACCTCTACTTTGTCGGCATTGAAACGCTACAGCTTAACCATGACATAGAAACATTAAATTACAGAAACACATTAAATAGTTCTTCACCACAACCATTGAAAAATTTGAAATAAAACATATACAAAAATGAGGGGAAAAAAAAAAAGGCTAATGACTAAGATGATTTACTACCTAAATCAAATGAAGTGATAAATAAGCATATGAGATGTTTTAAAAAAGCATAAGATTAACTTAAGAAACACACACACAGTCATCACATAGCATACTTCCTCAAAAATGGAGGGAAGAGATACCTTTTCTTGCATTCTTCGATTACGTATTTTTGCACTTTCCATTCTAGTATTTGCTCTTGCTCTAATCACTAATGGTCTCATAGATAAATCTGTAGCAAGTTAAGTGATTCAGAGTCAACCTATAATGTGGAGGAGCATGAAGTCCATATATTCATCTTCACAATGCCCACATAATTGAGAATAATGAGCAATACTTAGTATACAATTCATCTTTAGCATTTTAATCTCCAATGTCGACATAACTTGTAGATAAGGATGAAAAAGTAAGCTGGAGTTACTCACTAATACTCCGCATGGGTTGTACGTTGAAAGGTGTAGAGCAGATCCCAAAGAGAGCAGGATTCTTGACTTCCAGTGCTGGAACACTAAAAAGAGCCATTTTGTGAGCTTCTTGAAATAGGGAATTGCTCATAATGACTTATAATACCACGTTAACCTGCAAGTTGATAATTGTATCTTTATAAAAGCATGCTGCAGACTAAAAAGCAAATAGGAACACACGAAATAAGGAAAGCAGAACGAGTGGACGATGTTTTTTCAGGAATTTCATCGAACACTTTATGTGCAGCATTGAGTAAACTGAAGCCAAGTGCAACAATAGTTGTTATGTTGGGCACTTTTAACATAGTTCAGTGGCTTTAATTTAGGTATGGAATCTTATTGCGCCAAATTTATTTACTACCAAAAAAGATTAATAAACAAGAAAGAAAAGAAAAAAGAATCATGTGTAATTATGAGATAAGACTAAATGAAAGAAAATTGAAAATGAAACATTATTTGAAATTCAACTTTTGATAAAGAAAAAAAGAAAAAAAAAGTTCAATAACTACTTACTTACCCTTTCACAGACAGTGTGAGTGAGAGACAATGACGCTGACCTACACTCACAACAACAATAATGAAGATGGTCTCACACTTTGAAAGTTGAGATTACATTTCAATGTGTTATAGGCTTTTTGCTTTCTTACCTTTTCTTGTTCCAAATAAATAAATAAATAAATAAAAACCAACAAATTGCAATTTGAGTTGGTTAATTGGTGGATCAAAGAGAGAATAAAAATGTGAAAGTTGAACAATCAGAGCCTCAACCTGCCATAACCCACTCTCAGCAAAAAAATAAAATAAAACCTGCCATAACCCACTTTAGAAGACACCAACTTTTATATAGTGGCCAAAACAAAAGGAACAAAAAGTGTATAACCAAGGATATTGCACAATTTTATTTTATTTTTTGTAAAAAATGTCAACGTATTTCTCTGGGTTAAATTTAATATATTTTTTATAAAATATTAATAACCGTTGCATGATGTTTCCTTATAATCTGAGCTAGAATGTAATAGAACACTCCTAGCAGCTGCCACGTCGATGGCATAATTATTTTTTTTTCTTTTTAATTATTCATTGTCTTCGGTGTAAACCAATCTCGTCAAAGCATATTTCTCTTAAAGTAATAAAATAAACCTACAAATTTAATTGAATCTTCCATTAGCTTCAATTAGCCATATAGCCAAAAAATAATGCCACATTGTCTGTTCTTTGCATGGTCTAAATTCTTCACACACGTTCTACTATGTTCTAGTTAGAGGTGTCAAAATCGACAAGCTGCACGAGCATGGTACGAGTACGAAACTTTAAAATTGAATACAGTATGAGCATTGTTATGGGAATTTTTAAGCTATATGCCAGATAACCTTTCAGGCCCCTTAGCACCCCTACAAGCCTGCAGTGGACAAGGTCCATCAATCGCGGACAGGCAGAGCCCAGCCCGTCAGGCAGGGCCAAAGGCAAGCCCAAACACGGCATGAGCACGGATGAATGAATAAAGTAAGCCCGATTGGGCTGTAGTTCTTTGCTCAATACTTACCTTGCATCTAAGTCCAGGTGTCACGATCCCAACGCATGAGGATTCTTAACCCTAACATCCAAGCCATCGGAAACGGGTATTTAAGGTAAAGTTATGTGAGTGGAAAATAGATCGTTTTTTTGGGATTAGAACCCTAAACACTCTCTAACAACCCTAAACAAGTTGCCATCACTTCTTTGACAGGTTTTTGGAGGGCCTTCCTGTGTGGAATTATAGGCAGGCCGCACAGTGAAGATACCTAAAGGGAACTTGAAGAATGTTTCTTGTAATAGCCCATGACTGACTTTGGCATTGAAGTGAGAACCTCGGTGACACTACCGGCCCCCTCTAACGCCATTGTTCTATATTGCAGGAGTCAGGGAAGAGATCCAAGATCCTACCAGAAAAGTACCGTATGACATCAAACTTCTAAGGTGATGAAAATCAGGCAACAACAAGCACGATACTTTACAAACTATGTTATATTGAGCACAAAGCATATAATGGACCGTGTCTAGCATGCCACGAGTCAGGCACGTGACAGGCCAAGCACATCACAGGTACGTGATAGGCTAGGCAGGACACAAGCACATGACAAACCACACGGACATACATACTAACAATTTGGACAAAATACAAACTTAGAACAATCCAAATAATAATAAATAATTTATCATATAAAATCTATTGTATAAAGACTTATTTTATAATAATAGACTATGTGAATAAGGCTAATACCAAATATTTTAGATTTTCTTATGTGTATGAAAGACTAGAAAAATAAAAAATTTAGAGCTCAAAATTAGAAGGATAACTTAGTTAATAATTTTTTAAATGTAGATTTAAATTTGAATATTGATTTAGAATAAAATATATAAAATAAAACTATTAATATATATATTTTTATTTTTTTAGTTATAAATACTTATTGTATTATTTACCAATTAAAAATTAAAATATTATTTAATTATTAATTTAATTTATTTTGAATAATTTTATTATAAAAAATATAAAATATAATTGGCACATACATGGTATATGTCCGGCATAAACACGACACGAGCAAATAAATGTTTGGGCTTATACCAAGTTTGACACAGTATGAAAACTAAATAGGCAGCTATGAGTACGATACAAAAAATAAATAAACTGGCACAAATATAGCACAAAACGAATAAACCAGCTTTTAAATGGACCGCACTAGCACGATAAATTTTACACCTAGATTTCTTTTTAAAAAAAAAAAAAAAGTTAGTTTGCATAATAATAAATATGGATTTCCCAATCAAAATTCACAAGAAAAATCCCCACATTGCCGACGCGGACACAGGCAATGGTGAAGTGGCAGCACATTCACACAGAACAGAATACGCAATTAAA
This sequence comes from Ochetophila trinervis, assembly GCA_003254975.1. NCBI lineage: Eukaryota > Viridiplantae > Streptophyta > Magnoliopsida > Rosales > Rhamnaceae > Ochetophila > Ochetophila trinervis. The sequence goes on along the minus strand of QANX01002289.1, from coordinate 172,760 downwards.
AATATAATATACTATTAATATAAAATAATATTATATTTATGGATCATCGATTGGGCTCCAGTAAATATCTTACCTCTTATGAAAAAGACCCTGTCTGTAAAGACATACATGACCCTCGTCTTTATAAGCACAAATTCCAGATCCTTCCACAACCTTCTTGGTTCCTGTTGGCGCACGCTTTTTTTCTCTTCTTAAATCCACCCCCAAAATCCGCTACCTCCTTCAATCCAATTCTGATTCTTTCTTATTTTTCCATTTTTTGATTCCCAATCTCTTTTCTCTTTCTTCCTCTGTCGTCGTTCTTGAATCCATGGCATCTGAAGCTGAGGATTCTGAGCTTTCTTCCATGTTTGAGAGACTGGTCAGGAACAGGGACCTGTCTTTGTTCTTACCCTTCATCTTCGGCTTCGCAAACAGTATACCCAGAGCAGACCCACAAGATCCGGACGAAGAAAACGAGAACAGAGCAACTTCGGACAGAGTCATCCTCATCAACCCCTTTACACAAGGTATGGTGGTGATCGATGGGGTTTCGAGCTTGGACTCTGTGCTTCGCGATTTGGGTGGCAAGCAAGGTCAGCCTCCTGCATCGAAGGCGTCCATAGAAGCCATACCTGAGGTGGGGATAGAGAAAGAGGGTTTGGAGTGTGTGATTTGCTTGGAGGAGTTTGAGGTTGGTGGGTTGGCTAAAGAAATGCCTTGCAAGCATAAGTTCCATGGGGATTGTATAGAGAAGTGGCTGGGAATTCATGGGTCTTGCCCTGTTTGTAGGCATAAGATGCCTGTGGATGAGGAAGAGTTGGGTAAGAAGAGGGATGAAGAAGGCAGAGAGAGGAGGAGAGGAGAGGTTTGGGTTAGCTTTTCATTCAACAGTGGTAGGAGAAGTGACTCTTCAACTCATTCTGATGTAAATGATTCAACCTCAAGTCCAGAAGCTGATCACGAAGTACAGGGTTAGAGAAATTTTTTAGATTTTTTTTTCCCTGGTTTAAAGGAAGTAAAGAACTTGTATAGGGGCCATGCGAGGGTTTGTTTATTGCAGTAATAAATAAATAAATTTTTTGTATGAATTCCTTTTTTTTTTTTTTTTTCACTTTTTATTTTAATATAGAAATAGAAATAGAAATAGAAAAGAGTGATATGATTTGGCTGTCAATAATTCTAAAGATGATCTAATTAAAAATAAAGCATGACACCAAGAAATGGAAGAATAGGATTTGCGTAGTTGAAACCTATCAAGATGTTGCAGAGCTTTAGTTTTATGCTTCATTTCATTCCAAGAACTGAAACTGTTTGTAGCATTCCAATAGGTTGGGTATCTAAAAAGCATAATGATTTTGTCTTCTTTCTTTTAATTATCTTAAAATCCCTGATATCGTCCAAGCATTAGGCAGTTGCTATTGGATCTGTGCCTGGTGATTCTGGAAAAGTTGAGAACCATCCACTACTTTCAGTCCACGAACACCATATACCCTATACCTGTGCAAAATTTCCTCTCTTCTTCACCAGACAGAACATAATTTTTTCCTTCTGTCCCGAGAACAGGGCAATTGATTCGGACCTTGCAACCTCTCAAGCAATTAGATCAGCTTCTCACGTTCTTCAAAATCTTCTTCCTATGCTAGATAGTTGAATTTCACTAATAGGTTTTGCCTGTTTAACTTTAGCTCCTCTTTGATTCTGGAAGTGCAAGTTTGCCAGCAATTAGTATTCTTGTTGCATTATAGTTTATGGTAAAATCCCTGCTTCTGTTATGATTTTGAAGTCATCTAAGAGTATATCTGGTTCTCTTTCATTCCATGGCCAATTTCTTCAAATTGCGTACCAGTGGAATTTGAGGGCTGCCTAGTGCCCCATCTGCTAATATAACATCGCTCATTGATCTTGAATTTTCAGGCCCAAGCTCTGCCATTGCATTTGATGAACCTTATACCATGAGCTATTTTCTTATTTCTATTGCCTGCAGCATTAAGTGGAGCGTCGCATACGCATCAAGAACTTGATGATATAAGCTTCAAGAACCAACTGCATATTTTATGCTTACCATTGTTATGGAAGATCACACTCTTCACTGTTGCATTCAAAAGAAGATAGATATTGTTTGAATTCCCTGCCAATAGATATGCTGAGGTGTGTCTCTTTCCACATTCATAAAAAATACTCCCTCCCACCCCTGAATATGCTCTAGACAAAACCATTACATGGTAAAATTCCTGCATCAAGAAAGCTAAATTCTGTTACTGTCTGCTATGGTGTCGACTCAGGTTTGAAGACAATTATTGATTCAACTCATCTGTAGGCATCTCTTTTAGTAGTTCACCATCACCCCCAACTTTTTTGACAAAATCCTTACTAGTTCTACTGTAAAACCCACCATTGATAGCAGATAATCCTCCCATAATTTTTCCTTGGATATTTGGAATGCCATAGTTGGTGATGAAGCTTTGTGCAAGTGATGTATATTTGTCGGTTTGGAGCAGCGAGGAGCCGAAGTAAATTTTTCTCCAATATGAAGGGATTTTTTCAAATGATGGGCCACCTCTTTGGACCAAGAGCACTGAGAATCTCTCAGAGAGAGTTGCAGCTAGGGGACACCCAGGATTTGCTGGAGAATTCTTTCTTGGACATCTCAAGTCACATGGGAAAGTTTTTTTTTCTTGAGATGAGGAAATAAGATCATATAATTGTAATAAAAATGAAAAATCTACTCAAAGAAAATACTAGCTTACCTATAGGTAATGGGGAAGAACATGCAGACAGATTAAAAAACAAGGAAAAACTGCAGTGAGACAGGGCCATGTATTACCTAAATTAAAAGTAAAAAAAAAAAAAAGAAAAAAAAGAAAAAGAAAAAAGGAGAAGCCTGTGACCATGAACTATATGTGGAAGCTCCATCGTTTGAAGTGTTCACATACCTGGCTGAGTAGAAGAACGGGGCATATAATTTATTGAACTGTGTGAGCTTGATATATAGGATTGGAACACAATAATTATACAGTATAGTTAGAAGAAGGAAAACTATAGGTAGATTTCTTTTTGATGAATGAAAACTATAGGTATATTACATTTTTTTTTAGGTGAAAATAGGTAGACTACTATTATTTTTACCAAAAAAAGGTAGACTACTATTATAGTAAGCATAGAGAACATGAAAACATATAATAAATTAATGTGATACTTGAATGATGATAATGACCCTAGAGTAACTAATCACTACCCAATTAAATATATTTTGTATACTTGTAAGCGATGATTAACAAAATAAAATATATTATCTCTAAAGAATTCTTTATAATTTTTATTTTATTTTTTATAATTTACAACATCCAAAAACCATCCGCACCATGAAAAAAGATAAAAAAATAAAATAAAAGGTTTTTGGTCATTATGAAGAAAAGTTTTCTAGCCATATCATATGGTGGAGTGGGTGAATATCAATGCTAATGACGATGTGCCGAAAAAAAAATTAGAAAAAGATTAATCACATCTTAATATTTTTAAGTTCAAGAAAAGCTGCATTTCACCTTTTAAATTTTAAACGTTTTAATTAGACTTTTAAATTTCAATTTACCATATATATATATATATTTTAAATTGGAGAGCAATTTACTTTATTTTGATCCAATTGTATTTTTACAAAAACATTGGTTAGCAGTGTAGAATACAAATATTCAATTGTTTTTTTTTTAAATAGAGAATTTAAATTGTCTCTTTGGAATAATTCAGTTGATAAAAACTACTGATTTTAATTTCTGAGTTTAAATTCAAAATCTGATGATCCAATCTTTTTTTTTAAAAATAAATAGAAAATTTAAATTTCAACAAATTATAATATACTCTAATATTTTTTTTTGGATAATTAATATATTCTAATAATGATTAATTTTTTTTTTTTGTTGTGTCCATTTTTTTTCACTCGTCCAGAACTAGAAGGTCGGACCATTATATTTTATTCTTACCGATGGCTTAATATGTAATCTATCAAAATTTCTGCCACCCTTTCTCCTCTTTTTTCCGGTGATGAACACAAATAAACAAAAAAAATAAAAATAAAAAATAAATAAATTCACGCCCATAAACCCTAATGTCTTGCAAGCATAAGTTTCATGGGGATTGTATAGAGAAATGGCTGGGACTTCATGGGTCTTGCCCTGTTTGCAGGCACAAGATGCCTGTTGATGAGGAAGAGTTGGGTAAGAAGAGGGATGAAGAAGGAAGATAGAGGAGGAGGAGAGAGGTTTTGGGTAGCTTTTCATTCAAAAGTGATAGGAGAAGTGAGGATTCAAATCAGGTTCCTTCAACTGATTCTGATGTAGATAGTTCAACTTCAAGTCCAGAAATTGATCATGAATTACAAGGTTAGAGGAATTATTTAGATTTTTAATTTTTGTTTAAATTGTTTTGTTTTGTTTTTTAAGCTTTTATTTAGGAATGGAAAAGAGTGATATGATTTGCCAGTCAATAATTCTCAAGGTGATTAATTGAAAATAAAGCATGGCACTGAAGAAATGATAGAACAGGATTTACATAGTTGAAACCCATGTAGATGTTGCAGAGCCGGGTTTTGTTGGGTATCAAAAAAGCATATTCATTTTCTTCTTTCTTTAAGAATCTTAACCCCTTGATATCTTCCAAGCATTAAGAGAGTTGCCATTGGATTTGTGCCTGGTGATTCTTGAAATGTTGAACCATCCACCACTCTAAGTCCTTGAACACCATATACTTTATAATCGTCATCAACCACTGATCCCACAATACAACCCCCATGGAAATGGTAAAAAGTTCTAATATTTTCTTTGCAAAATCTCCTCATCTCTTCTTCACCGGACAACACATGATTCTTTCTTTCTGCCCCAAGAAACAAAGCGATTGATTCTGACCTTGCAACTCTCTCAAGCAACTCGACCAGTTTCACACATTCTTCACAATCTTCTTCCTTTGCTAGATAGTTGAATTTCACCCATGGGTTTTGCCTGGGGTCTGTGCCGTTTAATTTTAGCCTCCCTTTTGATGCTGGAAGTGCAAGCTTGGCAGCTATTGGCATTCTTGTTGCATTGAAGCTGATGGGTAAAATCCCTGCTTCTATTATGATTTTAAAGTCATCTGTTATACCCACAACCTGTGGCGTATCTGGGTGTCGATTTTTTGGCTTAGAGTCAACCAAGAGGGCAATACCAGGCTCGTCTTTCATTCCGTGGCCAACTTTCTTCAAATTGAGTACCAGTGGAATGTTGAAGTTTTTCAGGTGTCTATAAGGACCAATTCCAGTTAACAACAAAATTTGGGGGCTGCCTAGTGCTCCTGCTGCTAATATAACATCGCCCCTCGAACTTGAATTTTCAGGCCGGTTGAGGTAAGCTTCATAAATTTCCAGTGAGCTGCCATCGCTTTTGATGAACCTTATACCTTGAGCTATTTTTTCAGTTCTGTTACCTGCAGCATTAAGAGGGAGCTATAAGCTTCAAGAACTCTGATAATATGTTAGCTCAGTTAATTTTTGTCAAGTGGTTTAAGAATTATATACTTCAGCCTCATATTAAATAACTAATTTTAATTGCAGATTTCATGCTTACTATTGTTATGGATGATCACACTCTTCACTGTTGCATTCAAAAGAACAGTGATATTGTTTAAATTCCCTGCCAATAGAAGATTTGCTGAGGTGTGTCTCTTTCCACATTCATCAAAAGTACTCCCACCCAACTTTGTTCCCTGAATATGCTCCAGACTAAAACCATTGTATGGTAAAATTCCTGCTTCAAGAAAGCTAAATTCTGCTACTGTCTGCCATGGTGTCAACTGAGGTTTGAAGACAATTCTTGATTCAACCCATTTGTAGGCATCTTTTACCAGCTCGTTATCCCATCCAACCTTTTTGACAAAATCCTGACTAGCTCTGCTGTAAAACCCACCATTTATAGCAGATGATCCTCCCAGAACTCTTCCTCGGAGATTCGAAATCCCATCCTTGGAGATGAAGCTTTGTGCAAGTGATGTATATTCATTAGTTTGGAGTAATGCGAAGCCGTAGTAATTTTTCTCCAATATGAAGGGATTTTCAAAAGGCAAGCTACCTCGTTCTACCAAGAGCACTGAGAATCTCTCAGAGAGAGTTGCAGCTAGGGGACACCCAGCTGTCCCTCCTCCAACTACAATGTAATCAAAGGACTTGCCTGAGACTTCTTCAATATTTGAAGTCATATGCAGAAGTGTGTTTCCTAAGATGAGGAAAGAAGACGATCAAATAACTGCTATAAAACAGAAAAATTCTGCTCAAGAGACAATAGCGGCTTACCTTGAGGCAATGAGGAAGAAAATACAAACAGATTAAAAAGTAAGAAAATAACTGCAGTGAGAAGCATGTGACCATGAACTATCTTTGGAAGCTCCATTGTTTGGTGTTTTTAGATAACCGGGCTAAAATGAGGAACGAGATATGTAATTTATTGAACCGTGTGTGATATATAACAATAATTTTGTGCTGGTGGAATGAATTCATTGAAGTTCTTTTGCTTTGATTTAGGTAAGATGCGCGTGGTATAGCCAATGATTCATACTTCTTTGTTGGGCGTCTATAATTTTGTCGCTAAAATGATTTCCTTTCCCTGCTATGTTTCTTTATTTTGGAACTAATAATGAATTACATCCAGAATACCTTTGCATGCTTCTCCATGAACTATTGAACTGACATTTACCAAAAGTAAAAAATAAAAAAAATGAACTATTGAACTGACAAAACGAGAAAAGTCACCAGAATTTCAGGATTGGTCCAAATTGGACCCCTTTTTGTTTGGGCCTATACTGCTGGTGGACATGATTAAAACTAGTCATGCGAAAAACCAGCTATAAAGTAGATTTGAAAACATTTTTTAGTTATGGGGATGATCACAAAAAGTGTGTTTTATTCTTTTTTATGTTCCAAATTCATTAATAATAGTAGTCTTTAGGTTGGTCTTATTCTACACAGACAGGATGTATCCAAAGCAACATATCAACATATATTATACCCTCTTTCAATATGAATATACTTCCAAAAGTCCTTGGTCCATACATATACAATGTACAGGTTTACAAACAAAAGATTTTAACTGCAAAAATCAAGTTTGCTGCATGGACTATATAACTAGAACTGAGATGTTATCCAATTCACGTTTCCAGAATTTCCTAGGTACACATTAAGTTTTCTATACCCCCTTGCAGTTCAAGTCTATTGCTTTCGAACCTGAATCAATGTCATTCTGATATTGACTATTCAGGTCAAGTGTCTCCAGAAATCCTGATTTTCTGAAATGGTTAGTGTTTCTCTCTCTGTGGTTTGGTGATCTCTTTGGAATTGGTTGCTCAACACAAATACCATCAGAGATGGTACTTCCGCTTCTCTTTCTCCCGCTTGCCTGATTGTTTGGTGCATTATTCCATGGCTTATATTCTGGATGAACGTCGATCAATTGTAGTTCGACAGAGGCTGCTTTAGACTTTTGGGGGTCACCATTTTGATTCATTGGTTGGTTCTCTTCTTTTCGTCCCGAACTTTCAGAAGATGTTAGGGAACTTTCCATGGAACATATTGTGCCTCTCATTTGTTTCCTTTCCAAGTTTTTTAGGCTTAAACCACTTCTGTCTGTTAATTCAGAGTGTGAAGAACTAGGCACTCCAGTGTTAACCATTGATACTAATTGAGAGAGTTCAGCTTTTGCTAGTTCTACACCCATGGAAGAAGAATTATACCCTGCAAGAGTTTCCTGTGCCTTTCTCAGTACTGACTGTAAATATTTCCCTTGAGCTTCAATTCTTAGCTGCAGATGTCTCTGAACCTGAAAAATAGTGGCTTTATTGTCATATAGATATTTTAACTGGAAATTTAACAGCTTCTAATGGAATGTGTTTAGGTCCTACTTCAATTTGTTCATGAAGTTTCCTCTGGACTTCCATTTGTAACTGTAGAGCCTGAGCTATCTGCAAGCTACTGATAAAACATGACATTTAATTAGTAGGAGCTCTAATATTACCATTTCTATACATATGGGATCTATATCTAACTCTTACTCATTAATCTGATTCTCTGTTCCATCATTGATTTCCGCATTGAAATGCACATCACCCCCCTGAATGTCTTTGTAATCTGCAAAACACATCATAAAAATCCACAAAACAGAATTGTTCCTCATGATCTTGTATAGTTATGGGTCCTAACTCATCAAAACTACCTTCTTGCTTACTGTCAGAGCAGTTTTCAGACAGTTGGCTTTTCCCCAGCCTATATTTCTGCACAAAGAAACACAAAAAAGTTCTCAATCTTATTTTCAATTCTGCTAATGGAAAAAGATCAGAAAGAGATCATGTTTAAAGAGAAAAATGCCTGTAAATGGCTCTTTAGGTGGTATAAAGTGAGTCCTGGAATACCCATCAATCTCATTAGGCTCTTTGGTGTAGCTTCTGTCAACATATGAAAGATAGACATTAGATAACTTAAAATGAATTGGAAAAAATAAAAAAATGAATGAAGGAAAATGAAAACATGATCAAAGCTTATATACTTAACTATCTGCACCTCCAAGCTGACTAACTGCTTCAACAAATCTTTGATGAAGTTCTGGAGTCCATTTCAGTCTGGGTTTTGCATCAGTGGATAAGACCAAATTCATATTCTGATTTTGCATATTCTGGAAAATAATATGTGAATTGTGGAAGAGAAAGAGATAGAAACTTGAAACATAAATATGGGTTTTAGACTCTTTCTAAGCTTATATATGGGCTTTGAATATGTGGCAGGCTCAAGTTGTAGTTTCTCTTTTATAAATTGGAGTTGTTGGAGTGACCTATGTTCTCACTCCATATCTGGGAACATAAGTGGGGTTATGTTGGGAGGAGAATATATGCCATGAGCTGTGGCTCTTTCTTTTTCATTTCATAACCAAACTTTTCCTTTTAAATTTCTTATTTTTCTTTCCTCTTTGACTTGAAAGGGTTTAGAGAGAATCTCTGATGCAGCAAAAACAGAGAAAGCAACACAGTTTAATTTGAGTCTTAAAAGGAGAGAAAAGAGGAAAAGTGCAAGGTTTGTTTTTATCTTGATGTTTTCCCACCTCTCTCTCTGCTCTCTCTCTCTCTCTCTCACACACACACCCACACCCCCCTTGATTCCCTACTGAATTAGGTTGGCCCACCATGATGAATAATGGGTGCAACTTTCTTAACAGTGTGAGAAGCTTTGAAGTAAAGAAAATAAGTTGATGGGAATTGCTATAATGGATATTTCTTTTTGTGACTGAAAGGGAAAACCAAATGGGTCTCTTTCTTTTTGAAAATTTTCTTTTCTTTTCCTTCCTTTTTCTGTTTTTAATTTATTTTCCGCTTCAATTTTCTTTTTCTGATGAGGATGCGGGTGTGATTGGCAGATTCTTTTTGTTCTTTGTAGGGAAGGAGGAATCAAAGAATCTAACCTTAGATATTAGGACCCAGACCATGACCTTTTCTTTTTTCCCTTCCCATAAAGAAAGTACTCTAGAATGAAAAAGGTAAATTAAATACCCTCCCAATTGTATTAAAATGAAGATTGAAATACAAAACTCCTACTTAATCAGATCAGCCTATACACATATTTTTTATTTTCTGGAAAAAAAAAAGAAAGGAAAAAAAAAAAAAAAAGAGGGTCATGTATATGTAAGATTATCCAAATAAAAGGGAATCTTCAGGCCCTGAATTTTATATTGCCAACTTTGCTTGTCATATGGTCAATTTAATTTGGCATGACATGTATCATTGATGACACAAGATGTACAATCAATCAGTGAATCCCACCTCCTCAGCCGTCTGATCAGCTAAATATTTCATCTGAGATCTGATCTATACTCATGAAATTACGAATCTATGTTCTTGCGCACATTTTTGTGAAGGGAAAATTCTCTGCTCTTTATTCCTCTAATTTAGTTAACAATGACCATATTTACTGATTTAAAATTCAGTATAATGAATGCATATAAGCAAAAGGCTAATATTGGACCAACATCCCTTGATAATAGTGAAATAAAGCAATACAGAAAACCAAAATAGGACCAGCATCCCATGGTGGTTTCAGATACAAAGTAACCCAAATAACCATTGAATCTTTAACTTGCACATATAGATACAAATAAACACAAACACAAGCACAAAATGAAATGACAAAAAGGACCTTTCTTATTTATTTGTTTTAATAATCGTTGTGCACTTATTTAGTTTTGTAAATATGAGCAATCAACACTCAACAGGCACAGCACTCACTCTGCATAAAAGTTTCATAAAGAAATATATTCCAAAGGGCGAGTCTTAGCTTTAATCCTCTGTAATCCATATTTTAGCTGAAACTGAAGGGAAAAAGAAATTTTATCACAATGAAAAAGAAAAGAAAAGAAAAGAAAAAAGAGAAGGCCAACAATGGCCAACAGCAAATCGTAAAAGTCAATTATTTCTATCAATCTATGGATTTTCTTGGGTTGCGGTCAAGAGTTTTTGATCACTGGAATCAAAATCCAATGATTGATTTTCCAAAGCATTCGCCACAGCAAGTGCCACACATTCAGTTTTTTTTTTTTTCGTCTGGTGCACATGAAAAATGTCTCAGAATTCAAAGATAACAAGATTTACTTACTCTATCAATATTTTACACAGACAATCAACAGAGAAAAAGATTCATTAATTAAGTGAGGAAAATTAGAACATAAAGTAATGGTGGCAACGAAGTCGTTTAAGTATCAAAATGACACATGCTAATCTATTTACTGATCACCACAGTTTAATTTACTGTTTGTTGGATACTTATTTTTTCCTTTTTTTTTTTTTGAATCAAATAGGTTGAAGGTAGAGGTTGGTGTACCGCTGCAATTCAGAGTGGTGAACCCACAAGCATCGACCATCCAATCTACATACATTTATATTTATAGTTCCGCTGGTAGTACTTTTCAAAATCCCTAGAACCTATCCATTCACATGTATTACTGTTTGTTGGATGCTAGACACAGAGCAAGGAAGGAAAAAGTTTGCCTTATCAGATTGTGATCATCATCATTCCCTCAGCTTTAGACTAACCGAAAGATTATAATCGTGGACCCTACAAATGGTGGGCCTGTTTTTACAGCAAGAGAGGGGGTGCTTCTTCCTGACTAAGCATCTGTTTCTTCTGTCTCGAACTAATATACTTAGTGGCAACCTCATTAGCTCGCATTCAAAGAAAGGAATGTTAATTATTAACAGATTCTCAAGGTTTTGTGGCACGAATGTTTGAAAAACAAGAAAAGAAAGAAGAGCTATTGAAGTACCTTTCTCTTTAACCAGCTGCTGTACTTGAAGCTCCTTTAATATATTCCATAACAGGTAAAGGAGATTCTGGGATGATGCCAAATGGCCCCTCGTCTTTATAGGTCAGTAGGAGAAGGTCCGGTGAATCAAAAGTCATATAAACAAAGGTGTGCCTCATCAATTATTATTCTTCAAGGGACCCATTAGTGGAGATCACAAATATAAAAAGCATGGAAAGAAGATGAGAAGAATATGGCCTCAGGAATCAGGAAAAGAGAAACCAAAAGGAACTTGTCACTGTCCAACAAAGAATAACCAAATTTATTTTTGCAATTTATGTCTAGTGCACAGTCACTGAAAATGACGCCAGCATTATGTCACTTGGTGATTATCTTTATTATCCAATTCACTACTTAAGGAGGGATTCATAAGAAAGAAAGGAATAACCATGAAGCTTTTTTTTTTATATAATGACACTTCTAGTACATCTCCAGCATACCAATGTTAGAACTCTTGTCAGTGCTGTGAAGAAAAAACGATANTATATATATATATATATATATATATATATAACAACCCCAAAAACAGAAAGACATACATCTGAATCACTGTATAGCACAGCTTAAACTTCAGGATGTTGGTCTAATTATATATATAAAGTTTATTTTCAATAATCCAAGGAAATAAAAATGTCAAAGTACATTTCCAATGTTAAAACGCTGGCAGTACTATGCAGGAAACAACAAAAGAAAAAAAAAACCCCTTCCCCCAAAACAAAGACATACAACTTAATCAAGACTATGACACCATGTTAAATTACCATTTATTTCAAAAGCATAAGCGTACAGAAAGTGGATCCAACTATGCATATGAAGCTTATTTTCAACAGGGTTTTTGTCCTCATACCCCAAGCATTCTTTAAGAGGTTGCTTATTATCTTCTTTCTTGTTTATTTATCTTCATCTTTCTCTTACAGATATTAAATGATGTATTTTCCTTCGTGTTTGCCATGGTGTTGAAAATTCCTTTTTACAAGAACAGGTTTGTTGAAGACGCCATTGAATGGGGAAACAAAAATATGAAGAGATACTATTAAAAAGCAGGTTTAGTGCTAATGACAAGCAGATAGACTAATTCTTCAAGTACAATTAACATATTTGATCCATATCAATGAATTAATAATAATAAATAAATAAAAAGGGTGGGGGGTGGGGTGGGGTGGGGGGCTGCTATCAATTATCTAAAGTTTCAAAGCAAACATTTGGAGAATAATCTCTTTTTTTGGAGTCTGGACAATCAAATTCCAGCCTTAACATAAATGGCCCACCATCCATGAAAATATGATAATCATCTAGCATATTCAGCATACAAAAAGAGTGTTGAATTGGATAATCAAAACAAAATTCGTCCAAGTAAAAACCTGATATGTGCACTAGCTAAGCAAATCAACATTTTAGCAACTTGTCTTCTACTACTAATATAACTTCTCTGTAATCGTTTCCATGGTACAGTTCTTAAATGATTTTGGAAGTTTTTCTTTTCAGTTCATCTTAAATCTTAGCATATATGAAGCTATAAATATAGAGACATACAAAACTACATACTTACATAAATTATATACATGTGTATGTACAAAAACACAGACAGACACATAAAAGGACTGGTGCAGTGCACACAAGTTACACCTTTGATAGATATAATCACTTCTTCACCAATATTACAGTTCATGTCACACTAGCCTAATTAAATGATGCCCATTATTATCTCGAATCTGTACAAGGCATATATAGAATCTTTGTCAAGACCCCACAACTTGACTGTGGGACAAAACAGAATAATGAATAAATATTCCCTCAAATAATTCAGGCTAGACTAAGTTACTTCTGATAAGAAGAATGCATCCAATGGTTTAGATACTTCCTGTTGGTTGACAAGATTGGAAGTGTGAAACCAAGACATATAAGCATGGATCAACCTCATGGAGAGAGGAATCTGTGGGGAAACCAGATGGCAATTTTCAGGAGATCTACACCAGTAAATTGCAGGAAGGCCCACAAATAGATAAATTCAAATATATAACTTACTGATGTTTGATTTGAATTTATATTATACTAATTAAAAGACACAAATAGATAAATTCAAATATATAACTTACTGATGTTTGATTTGAATTTATATTATACTAATTAAAAGATTGAATTAAAAAGAAAAAAGTAGAAGAAATTGGAGATAAATTCACAACAACAAGAACAATAATAATGGTTACTTGTATTGTTTTTCTGTTTCCTCTTATTGTTATTATGACTCGAACAAGTTATTAATCAATTGCTGAGTATGAATTAGTTAAGAAATAAGAGACCCCAACACTTTTATCATTAAAAATGGTTTTAACTACAACGTTTAAATAAGGTCATCTGTCATTGATGAAAATGAGTTTTCCTACATTTTTATCATCGATTTGTACCTAGAAAAGTCTGAAGGACAAAATCTAAGACCCTACTGCTCTTTTCGATTACAAGACAGGAGCGAGGATGATAATGAATTAGAAACTAAGAACTGTTAGCATTTTGAATCATTTCCACAAAGTAAAAGGAGGTAATTAAGCATGAAAACTTTAATAAGAATTATCACACAAAACAGATTGTGTGACCGACCAATGTCTCACAAGGTAATTAAGTCGTCTATATCTCTCCACGCTTAGTTCTGTTGGCTCATCTAAGTGCATAAACAATGGAATCGCACCTAATTGCTGTCAACTCCAGTGGGGTCCATAGGAAATCTATGCCTAGTGAATTCCTGAACCTCCGAAGGAGGATACATAAAGGTGCACAGAGTACCAACCTTAGCAAAGATACAGGCAATAGGTTTACTGAAACAGAGCTGTCACTAGCCCTCGTTATTAAAGTATATAATCCAATTTTAGTTTACCTTTCACAAGTTTGAGCTGATGAGAACAATGGTATTGGATTGTAGTTTAATATGGTATCTGTAGGACCTGGTTCAATACTCAATACTCGTAATGTGCTAAGTGCAAGACTGTACCTTGGATTATAGAACAATCAGAAGGTTGAGAACCAATGAAGTCCAGAAAAAAAATAGGATTTGAAGGGTTTGTATCCATGATCAGTCATAGCATGATGTGTGCTTACTGGCAGGCACTTAATGAACTTCTTATAGAAACTTAAAATTCAAAAATATCAAGCAAATCAAAAGCACAAGTTTGATAATAGCGGAAGAATTAAGAACTAGTACAATATATAACATTTGATTGGTAATGAACTTCTTATAGAAACTTAAAATTCAAAAATATCAAGCAAATCAAAAGCACAAGTTTGATAATAGCGGAAGAATTAAGAACTAGTACAATATATAACATTTGATTGGAAACACTATATACAAGGACACTATATGGCCAAGTTCATGGTTTTTCCATGACTAGAATAAGATATGTATATATAATATTGGCACTGAGAGGGGATTCACATTGTATGTCATTTGTTGTGTACCAGCTATCTTATGCCTTTTCTTTAGGGTCATCGGTCTCTTTATCCCCAATTTTCCGTAGCCTCGTCCCATAACCTATTCACTTGAAACACAAGAATAGATCTGCATAAAGAGTTCTGACTGTGCAATTTGCTATTTCCAAATATTAGATTTGATATAAAAATGGATTAAAAAATGCCATTTCCACTATCATATGTACATCGCTTAAGTTGAACACTCGTACACATTTTTCTTTCATCACAATTTCGTTTAAAATGTAGAAAGAATTGGCATTAAAAAAATAAAAATTGTTATGGGGATTTTTGGGATATGGGTTAGAGAACCTCCCAGATCATTTCTAACGCTCACAAAGATCACTATAGACAAGGCTCACCAGTCACGAATAGGCGAAGCCCGACCCATCAGGCAGGGCTGAGGGCAAGCCCAGGTGCGGCGTGGTCTTGGATGAGGGAGTGAGTGAGCCCCGTTGACCTTTGGTTCTTGGTTTAATACTTACCTTATCCTCTAAGTTCAGGTGTCACAATCCCAGCATATGAGGGTTCATAACCCTAGTATCCAAGCCGTTGAAGTGAGGTACTTAATGTAAGGTTAGGTGAGTGGGAAGGGGACGGTTTTCTTGAGATTTGAACCCTAAACACTCCTTAACAACCCTAAACCAGTCGCCATCTTATCTTTGACAGGTTTCTGGAGGGTCCCTCTGCACAGAACTCTAGGTAGGTTGCACAGTAGAATATTTGAGGGAAACCTAAAGAGGGCCTCTAGGAATAGCCTCGTAACTGACTTAGGCATCAGAGTGGGAATGCCGGTGACACCACCGGCTCCCAATCTGACGCAATTGTTTTATCTCACAGGGGTCAGGGACGGAATCCGGGATCTAGTAAGGGAAGCATCGTGTGGCATCAAGGTGACGAAAATCAGGCAACAACAGTGGCTCCGTCTGTGGGATCGTAGAAAAATATCAAAGTTGTGTCAAAATCTAGAAGTCACACACGGCCATAACTCCCGGCGAAAAGATTATCAAGAAAGGTCATGATCCCAAGGGAGGAAGATTGGCAGAAAAACTAATATTGCAACTGGAAGAAGGAGTGAGATATGAAGGATCAGCCAGAGACAGGGATTGAGAATAGCGGCGCTGAGCCGTTGAACAGGCAGATCAGGGATGGGTAGCCCAGGAGGACAAGTATTATCCCTCATCGGAAAGCCACAGTTCCCAGGAAGCCAACATCTTTGTTGTCGCAGCTACCCCCTGGAGACGTAGCGACAGGAGGATAGCCCCATGATCTGAGAGAACCCGCCTGTCTGACGTGGAGAACCACTTGGAGCAACTAATAGAGCAAATGGTGCAAAATCAAAATAACCATCAATTACAACCTTCTCAGACACGTAGGAGCCTAGCGCTAGTGGATTCCCCACCTCCCCATGCACGATCGCAGGAGCATCGAGAAGGAGGAGCGGCAAAAAATGATATCAGAGGTCGCGGAAGGAACAAAAGAAGGCACGAGTGAACGGTGGCTGCTCGAGGAGGAAATTAGAAGGGATGTAGAAGAAGTCGAGACACGAAGGCATGCCAATTTGAGAGACCTCCATATCCAGGTAGGGGCCCAGGCTCATTGCACAGCGGGCCCCAATCCACGTCACCATTCACCTTGGGGATAAGGCTGGTGGCACTCCCACCTAATTTCAAGATTCCTCATGTGGAGTGTTATAAGGGTGGACTGACCTTGGAAAACACTTGGGGGCTTATAGGGTCTGGATGGAATTTCACTGTATATATTAATAGACTTTCGGTTTTGGCAAAGAATACTTATGCAAAAAAAATTATTTATACTTCTATGATATATAAAACATCAATATATTGATTTCAAATTTTGACAATCTAAACCAACTATGCTACACGTACTAAAATTGAACTTTAATTTATTTAGCAAATAACACATGTTATAATATAGCATATTCGTATGATCTATATATAAATAACTGAATCTTACATGATAAGTGAATCAAAATAAATAACCAATTAAATAATGACACATTATCTGCCACATCGTTTGGTATATTAAATTAATCAATATTTAAAATAAATGATTTACAATTTAGAGTTATAATTAACTGCAATTACAAATATTTTTTTTACGTTAAGTTCAAAATTATATAATTTAAACAATTTTTTTTTTAAATTTTATCAAGGATTATTAATCACACTATAATTATTATTCTAATTTAGTATTTATAACTTATTACATATCAAAATTTTAAAATAAATATATAATGTTATAATTATTAATATTTTATATTAACTCTACTAATATTTTTCATAGTTACTAATCTTTTTACATTTTATGTAATATATGTCCAAAATACATAACTCCGTTCCATATCATGTAATATTGGTTCATATTCTGTAATTTAGCTATACGGTGTAACTTTCGTCGAAAATACGTAATTGTGTTTCAAATCATGTAATATTGGTTGTACATATTCCATAATATTTTCATACGGTGTAACTTTCGTCCAAAATACGTAATTTTGTTCATATCATGTAATTGTTTTTTATATGATGTAATTTTTCCATACGGTGTAACTTCTTTCCAAAATACGTAACTGTATTACAAAATACGTAACTTTGTTCCATATCATGTAATTTTGTTGAAATTATCTATAATTTTTCCATACAGTGTAACTTTAGTCCAAAATACGTAATTTTGTTCCATATCATGTAATTGTTTTCCATATGATGTAATTTTTCCATACGGTGTAACTTTCGTCCAAAATACGTAATTCTATTCTATGTCATGTAATTGTTTTCCATATGATGTAATTTTTCCATATTGTGTAACTTGTTTCCAAAATACGTAACTTTGTTACAAAATACATAACTTTGTTCCATATCATGTAATTTTTTTCATATTATCCATAATTTTTCTATATAGTGTAACTTTCGTCCAAAATACGTAACTTTGTTCCATATCATGTAATTGTTTTCCATATGATATAATTTTTCCATACGGTGTAACATGTTTCCAAAATATGTAACTTTATTCCATGTCATATAATTGTTTTCCATATGATGTAATTTTTCCATACGGTGTAACTTTCGTCCAAAATACGTAATTTTTTTTTCCATATCATGTAATTGTTTTCCATATGATGTAATTTTTTTCATACGGTGTCACTTGTTTTCAAAATACGTAACTCTGTTCCATGTCATGTAATTGTTTTCCATATGATTTAATTTTTCCATACTGTGTAACTTTGTTACAAAATACGTAACTTTGTTCCATATCATGTAATTTTTTCCATATTATTCATAATATTTCCATACGGTGTAACGTTTGTCCAAAATACGTAACTTTATTTTATATCATGTAATTGTTTTCCATATGATGTAATTTTTTCATACGGTGTCACTTGTTTCCAAAATACATAACTCTGTTCCATGTCATTTAATTATTTTCCATATCATGTAATTTTTCCATACTGTGTAACTTTGTTACAAAATACGTAACTTTGTTCCATATGATGTAACTTTTTTCCTATTATCTATAATATTTTCATACGGTGTAACTTTCGTCTAAAATACGTAACTTTGTTCTATATCATGTAATTGTTTTCCATATGATGTAATTTTCAGTGTAACTTGTTTCCAAAATATGCAACTTTGTTCCAAAAAATGTAATATTGGTAAATATTACATAATTTTTCCATACGGTGTAACTTTCGTCCAAAATACGTAACTTTGTTCCATATGATGTAATTTTTCCATACGGTGTAACTTGTTTCCAAAATACGTAACTTTGTTCCAAATCATGTAATATTGGTACATATTCCATAATTTTTCCATACGGTGTAACTTTCGTCCAAAATACTTAACTTTGTTCCATATCATGTAATTTTTTTTTCATATCATGTAATTGTTCCATATGATGTAACTTTTTTTTAAAATACGTAACTTTGTTCCATATTATGTAACTTTAAATGTACACGTGGCATCTTCCTGTCCATGCAATATTTTTCCGTCCAAATCTCATTTTTCCCCTTTTTTAACCAGTTGTGCCTGTTTTTTTTTTCTTTCAAAATTGATTTTGCCACATGTCTTTCAATGAAGGGGGTCTCCAAAAGGTTTCACTTAAAAGGGTTGCACTTGAGTTTTTCCCTATTTTGGTTGGCAATTATTAACCAAAAAAAAAAGTCTATGGATATTAGTCCCAAAAAAAAAAAAAGTCTATGGATTAAAAATAGAAAATGAAATTTTGACATCAATTTTTACTTGTCTGTAAAAAGGAAAAAAAAAAAAAAAAGAAACAAAAACAAACACAATAATGATCCTCAAACTTATTCTTATAAAGAATTTATGGCATAATGACCTTCTTCTAACTCAAATATTAACATAGGATTATTGACACGTTTGTCATTTAATTTGTACATTTTGCTTTTATTTTTTTAACTTTTTAATTTTAATTTTGTTTTTTGGATTTTGCTTTCAATTCTTGTTTTATGTTGCACCGTTAATATAATTTTTTTTTATTCCTTTCCATTTGGTTTTTTATTAAATCCATAAGCGAAATGCATGTGTGTTTTGACTTTAGCCATTTTTGGTGCGGAAGCTTCAATATCCTTTGAAAAATTTCCATCCTCAAAAACTAATTTTGTTTTTTTTTTTTTTTTTGTTTTTTTCCCAAAAACTAGTGTTATTGTTAAAGGCTTTCCCAGCTTAATTAATTAATGGAGTGGGATTAAGATTTGTAATGGTACGAAGATTAATTGTCATTTATTTAATTATTTATTTGTTTTTAAGTTGATGATTTTATGTTCTTTCTTCTCTCATATATTTGTGGCTTCTATTATTCCACCTACTCAAGCATGTAGGTCAGGCAATCGAAATTGATGGGCCTATTTGAATAGTAAAGCTTTTTTGCAATGTTTCTCTTTGAAGTATTTAATTTTTCACATTTTACACTGTACTATGTAATTGGCAAGGATATCTCTTGAACAATTAAAAATTAAGCACTGGCACTCCAAATCATCAACTACGTCAATTTTGTATTGTTATGTGTTACGTGCTGGGCACGTGACACTCATTTTCCGTATGTTTTAAAGGTAATTTCATCACAATATGGTATTCGAATTAACTTAACTTAATTTAATTTAGGAGAAAATTATTTTTAGGGTTTAATTCAAACAAATTGAAAAAGCAAATTTTAAGGCTGCGATTTGAGACTTGATTTTGTTGTGGCTCCAAATCGGTGAATTGATTTCGCTTGATTTGGAGGATTGATCAATGGTGCTTAGGCAGAAGAACGCGAAAGCCCTAATTTATGGTAAAATGACTTTACTAAGATTTCATACTTCTGGAAAGAAAAAATGTGAGTTTTTGAATGGAAACCATTTTCACGTTTGTTGGGTTAGGGTTATGTTTTTGGGTTTGTTTGTGAAGTATAGGCTGGTTGTGGGGTAAGGGATGTTGTTAAAAGTGTAACCATGTTATTTTGTCTGCTATATTGATTTGTGCATTTGTTAGTGTATAAATTTCTTTTGTCTGTGGTCCCAAAGGGAATACCTTTTTTTATTCGGTCATTGTCGAGTAACTGATTATGAACGGTTGACACTTAATAGTACAAGATTGACGATGTTGACGATTTAGAGTACCAATGCTTAATTTTTAATTGTTTGGGGGCTATCCATGCCAATTACGTAGTACAGGGTGTAAAATGAAAAAAAATTGAATACTTTAAGGGGGAAGATTAGAGAAAAGCCGAATAGTAAAAGATTCGATGAGATTCATCTGGAATTTTTTTTTTTGATAGATTTTTGTACATATGCACATTTTTTAAAAGATAATGGTCAACGCTCACCATTTTAGCAATTCATCCACGCAAAAATCAAATATATCCCACCTAATTTAATGTCTTCTATACATTTTTTTTTACTTCATCTTCATCTAAGCTTTTTTTTCTTGCTCATCTTCACCAACGATCACCATATTTTCAAAATCCATTGTGTTTTACATATTCAATCTTGATTTTATTTGTCTTTATTACTTTCAAACACTTTCTGGTTAAAGTTAACATCAAAATAGCTCATTTAGGACTCAATTTTCAAGATATTACCGAGGTATTAAGAAAATCAATCGAAACTCCAAGATTGACCAAGGAAATTTGCATTTCTTTTGTTACAATCGTTGCTAAAGATGTATATGCATGAAGTATGTGTATTTTGAAATTAATTTATATGAAAACAATGAAGAGAATAGAAAAAAAAATAGAAAAAACCATGCCAGTTCGAGGTTGAAGACAACTGACCCAGCCTCGTGGTAAAGGGCCCCCTACCTTGGGGTGGAGTCGTTTTAGTAGCACACAAAATATCTTGCCCTTACTGGAGTGGGGTTTTATGTTGTTTTACAACAAAATGGTTGGGGTACTTTTACAGCAATTAAAAGTTCAAAAATAAATTACAACAACTCTAAACCTATCCCATTAATGCCAAATGTTTAGCTAATTTGTAACCTTAAGTACAAAAACAAAATATCTTTATTCTAAACAAAGTTCGGATTAGAGAAATAGTGAGAGAGAATGATTTAGAAACAATGTGAGATGGAGAGATGAGATGAGAGGGAGAGATGGAGAGCTGTAGACAAGAGAGAGGAGAAAGAGAAGGTGAGGCGCGGGGTGGAGAGGAGAGGAAAAGAGAAGAAAGGAAAGGAAAGGTCACAATAAAATTTAATATTTTAATAGGAGAGATATATTTGGTATTTTCTTGGGTGGAGAAATGAAAAGGCGAACATGAATCATTATTTTCAAAGTATGGCCATATTTCATTAACATTGTTGCCATAAGGTCATTTGTACAAAAAACCACTTTTTTTTTTTTTTTTTTTTATTTTCTTTAGAATTTGAAGATCTACTTATTAATTACTAAATACCCAACTTAATTGACTCATTGCTAAGCCAAGTTTATAATACATAAAAGCCCAAATTCTATAGTAATTGATTGTGGGAGACAAAAACTACTGGATTTTTTGCACAGATGTCTACTACTGGAGAAGTTGAAGAAGGAAGCCCATGCCTAGCCAATGTTGATAATTTTATCCACATTCACTATTCACTCATAATGAATTACATGTTTTACCCTTACTTACCCGTTCAACTTCTCTCACTATGTCCACATCTCCCACTATCATCTACATTTTTTTCACTATGTTTTTCTCTTTGGAATTAGACTTTCCTCGCTATTGCCACAACCTTTTACACTGGTTTCAAATTCTCTTTACTTCTCCAGATTGGCCTAAAACTTAAACATCTCACCTTTTACTAGAAAATGAAGAAATTGAAAGTTACAACTGAAGAACTAAGGATCAAAAGATCATAGTCAAGGAAAGAAACAAAGAAACAAAAGAGGCCTAGTGCCGGAGGCCCATATTTTGATGACTGGTAAAAAATTGGCAGAAAACAATGAAAACTCAAACACCAGAGTCTTCAACCCTCAAACCCCACACACCGACACAGGTAACCCACAAAACCTAGACAATGGAGATGTCAACACAACTCAAATTAATTAAGAAACCCATTGAGGTTAGTCCAACGAAACTAGTTGTTCAATAATTGGCTTGCAAGGCTTAGTATTGATGAATTGTTTGATTATATCTGTTGTGACTGCCAGTAGTGTTGAAGTTACCAGTAGTGTTGAAGTTAGATTTTAGTTTTAGCTGGGTACTTTAAAAATCCATCGATGCAAGTCCCATGAAATTTGGTTAAAATTTGGCCTCCAATGTATAGTATTGATGTTGGTGTGTGTTAGGGCTCTTTTCTGGGATATTTGTAGATTTGTGTCATATGCCCTTGTATCGGCTCGTATATCTCGAAGGCACATTCCATGTTATCTGAGAGAAAATGATGTAGATGTGAAGTCGGGTTTCAGTTTTACTGCTATCCATTAATGATACGTATAGCCTGAAGGTATTTGCTAGGATAAGAAATATAGTAGTTCGTTAGGTAGCATGGTAGGCTAGTATTAGACCCCGATAGCGATGTAAATTTCCAAGAGAATCTTGCCAAGATATCATAAAGAGAGGAATATGTGTTGTGGGGTATGTGTCATATACCCCGTTATCTATTCGGATATTCTGGAGGAGGATGTCGGGTTGTCAGTATGAGATTGAATTTTAAATTCGTTATTAGGTTTGTGTTATTTGTTTTAATGGATTCATTTAGTTGTAAATGTCATCACCACTGTCACTGGGTTTAGGTGTTCAAAGGCTTAAGTTCGAGGCTGATAAACAGTTCAAAAGGAGGTCAGGATCGTATTGCACTATGTACAAGGTAGTTTAAAATGTGAAGAAGAAGCTAGATTTCGATTAGCTTATTAAGTTTGCTTTGGCTATTTATTGATCATGCAAAAAATTGACATTAGCGGCCAATTGACACACCATCTTTGCATGTGCCTAGTGGAGTCATATGACTATGATGATTTGGAGTTCAACCTCGATCGTATAGGTGTCTGGTTTATGGAGAGATTTTGCATTGGCTTTAAGTCTGAAATTTAGCAACAATGTTGAGGCTTACAAAAATGACATCACTGGTATAGTTACCAATAAAATCCACTCCACGTACTTCAACAGTTGTATGATGATAAAGAGAAAGGACATGTCGACTATATTTTTAGATCAACATTTGCTGATAATAAAGATGCCGTTAAGATGACATTACTATACTTCTTATACTATTCTTGGGATGCCTTGCAAAAGCATAATCAACTACAAGTATTCGCAACTTGCGCAAGATCTGGATAGGTGGAATAACTATCCATGGGGGTCAATGATATACAAGGACACGAATAAGTAATTGCTTGCGACCTTCAGAAAATCCAATTCAAATGAAATGCGAAATGCATCTAGTTCGTATGATCTTTGTTGAATGATAAAAAAAGAAAAAAGAAAAAAAAAAGACAAATAATATGAGAGATTTAAGGAGATTAGTTATCTTAACCAAGCTAATCTCTTTATCTCTTTTGAAGATAAAGAAAATCAAAAATTGAAATTAAATTTCAAATTAAATTTGAAATTTAATCTTGCTTCCCCCTCCTTTATAAATAAAGAAAGAAGTCACAAAAAAAAAAAGGTTAGAAAAAATAAAAATTTAGAGGAGAAAAAGATGTGAGAGAAGAAACAAAAATAAAAGAGAAGAGAGTGAGAGATAAAAAGGAGAGAGGAAAGGTATTTCATATGTTATTTTTCTTTTGTATTCTTTTTCTTCTTCCCTCTCATCAGTATCTGAACCTTAGAGAGGTCCTATGAATGCCTTTGACGTGAGACTTTCTTTAAGGCTAAGATACTAGTGAAATTCTTTTTTTGCTTTTTTCTTCTTCTTTTTGCTCCAATAATAATTCCATAATCTTAATCATTTTCTAAATCTTGGAGAGGTCTTATGAAATCTTTGATGTGGGACTTTCTTTAAGTCTAGGAAAAAAATGTTCTTCACCTGTATTTTATGGAGGGGTATTGTATAGGCTAAAACCTAGATTTTTTTCATAGGTATTGGTGAAGTAAAATAAACAAAATTCAACCCAAAATATTTATTTTCTTTATCAATTGCCAATCGATTTTCCAAAATATAAGAGCATCTCCAATGGTTTTGTGGATTGAGCTTTTGTTTTTATTGCCACATCAGAAATATAGAGAGAACTTTAAAAAATATATCTCCAATGGTTATGTCTATTAAGTCTGTTATTCTGATATGGCAAAACCTAAAATAGACATTGTTAAAAAGACTATCTATTTTCAGAAGGTCTGTTAGACAGTGTGATTCAGTAGTTTATTTTAAATTTTGTATTATTTCGAATTTTTTTGAAAGAAAAATAATTGTTGTCCATGAAAATAAGGTTGGGGAGAGATTTTTTTTTTCTTTCTTCCCGTTGCGCTTAAAGGAAAAAAAATTGCTCAATGAAATCAATAATATACTCTAACCATAAATTGAAGGAGCAGAGTAAATCAATTTGCTTCCTCTTTGATTGATCAGAAATCTCTATTTGTTCTGATATTATGTTTGCCTTTTTGCGAATTTTCTCAAGCTTCCTAAAGGCATCCCTCTTTTTCCTAGCCTTTGCCTCAGCCACTTTCTTTGCAGGCCGGGCATTAATTTCTACAAATTGTGTTTTCGTAACAGCAACCTCTTCTTTGGTCACATGCTCAATTGGCTGGTGATGCCTATTTTCTTCCTCCAAAAACCACTTTGGTAATCCATTACCATCATCAAACATGTACTTATTATAGGCATCATCAAGCATCTGATCCCTTGGCTTTTTCCTCAGCTTTTTCTTTGCACAAGCAAGTATTTCAGCTTTTGTCTCCACATTTTCATCCTCTGAGTCATCTGCAAATGAGTCACTTGTATCTGTAGCTGGAGCACGGACAATCTCAAAATCTTCATCTGCCTTTTAAGTTTGTTGAAGAAGCTGATTTGCTCCCACAACATGATTTGCTGCCTTTTCCTTGGCCTTTTTTCGCAATTGACATTTTTTCCTTTTTCCTGTCAATTTCCATTTTTTCTTTCACTGCCATTTTTTATTTTTATTTTATTCTGCCTTGTATGGTTCTCAATGAGAATTGTTTGGTTTGCTATGGTTTTTCATTGTTTCCTATAGATTTGTTATCTATGTTAGTTGTTTATTTATTGTATTTTAATTATAAGTTTTGTTGTGGTGATTTTTTGGAAGCTATCCCCACGTCCTTGAAGCTATGACCAAGCCCTGTAAAATAAATTAAAACCGGTGTGGTGACCGGCGTTTCTACTCCGATGCTTAAGTCAGCCATTGAATTCATAAAAAAATCAATAATATTAAAAATAGCATGGAAGAATAAAGGGAAATGAGGTAGAGAAAATTGGTCAAATGGAGATGTTTTGGGCTCCGTTGGTACTATTTGGCCGAATCTGTGAACAGTGTCGCCTCGGAGAAGATGAAAAGTTTCAGTGGGGGAGATCCAAGAAATGGCGGCTCCTAGGTTTGTCAAAGTCAAAAAAAATTCTCCCCCTCTTTCCTTGTCCTTTTTCTTTTTATTCCCTTTTCTGATGGCCAAGATTCAAACCTAAAAGATCTCCTTTAGATGGGTGACACCTAGCCCTAATCCCATTGGTCCTTGGGCTTAGGGTTTTGTTTGTAATGGATGCCTTGCCCATCACAATAATTGGGTATTTATTTATTGCCTAAATAGTAGAGTATTAAGCCCATTGGCTAAAAATAACTACAACAATAGCTCCCAAATTGGTATAATCTACAGATTAAACCAATTTTTAGAGATAGAAGAACACATGCGGGTGCGAATACCGAGGTTTAAACAACTAAATAACTGAAATTACTTTTTTTGTGGGCGGCAGCTTTATAGGAGTGATGGGACGTGCCTTGAATGCACGTCGCATGTCCCTCGTAAGCCTCCCCCCTTTCCACACCGACTACTACCCCCAAACTTTCCACCTTCCTCCTTCTCTTCATTCTGCCTTCTTCTTTTTCTTTCTTTGGTTTCTTGCCTTTCTCCTTCTCGGCTTTGCAACATAAATTCCAGAGAGTATCATTCTTCTTCCTTTTTTCTTGTTTTTCTCTTCTTGTTGATTGAAGACCAAGTGATCCTACGGCTTGCACTGTTCCCCTTCGGCTTTAGCTACGTCATCAACCACGCTCTTCTTGCGGGTAGGTTTTCGCCTTTCTTTATCTTTCGTCCTGTTTGTCACCGACGATTTACTGGCAGCTTTCTCTAACCTTTTCTTTCTTTCATGCAATTTTCTCAGGTTCACAGCAGGAAAAGAAAAACTCCCTTTAGCTTCGCTGTCGCTTGCTGCGCCTCCGACCTCTGTCACCGACTCAAAGGTACGATGTGCTCTTTGCCCCTTTCTGTTCTTCCTATATTGGAAAAATGATTGCTGCTTGTTATTTGGTATTCTGCTTGCTTTTGCTTCTGATTTTGTGCCCATGTGTTATTGTTGACGATAGATTCTCTAGGTTTTCTGCGAATATATTCATAGGCTATATGTGTGTTGATTGTTGCTTTTGCTTCTAGGGTTTACAGCTAGGCTGTTTGTGAGCTTGTGTTGCATAGAAACTATTTAGGATGTAAATAGGAACCCTTGTTCTGTGTTGACGCTCAGAATCAAGGTTAAAGCTAGGGCCTGGGTGGAAGCCATGGGACTGAGGCTGAAGTTAGAGCCTGAGCTGAAGCCACGGGTCGGGGGCTGGGGCCTGAGCTGAAGCCACGGGACTGAGGCTGAGGCTGGGGCCTAAGCTGATGCCACGAAATTGAGGCTGAGGCTAGGGCCTGAGCTGAAGCCATGGGATTGGGGTTGAGGCTAAGGCCTGAGCTAAGGCCACAGGACTGAGGCTAGAGCCTGAGCTGAAGCCACGGGACTGGAGCTGAGGCCTGAGCTAAAGCCACAAGACTGAGGCTAAGGCTAGGGCTTGAGCTGAAGTCACGGGACTGGGGATTTAGGTATAGCTTAGCGAGCCTAGGCGGGCTCTAGGAGGTCGGTACCTAGATGCATTTAGCATCCTGCAGTATTTCACTTCTGACTCGGGGGATGGTCCTCTTGACAGCGAGTATTCTTCTGTGTTTTAGATGTCTCCCCTTAAGCTTTCAAACCATCTTTGACCCCGTGCCTAGGCCTTATAGGTCTAACATCTTTGATGAACCACCCTACTCCTGCTTGAAGAATCTTGATATCTCACAGATTGCAGAGATTTCTGATTCCTCAGATTCAGAATCTAGCTGCATGTCTAGGCCCGAGAAGTGTGGGGCTACCGAGGAATGTGGAACTTCTTCCAAGACTCCAGTTGAGGTAGCTGGGTCCTCCTAGGAAAGGGAAGAGGAAGAGGTCCAGGAGGGACCATGGAGTTTTGATGAGGTGAAGTCCAAAATCACCGAAGCTGACTTGGATCGGCTAAGGTCTAATTACTCGGTACCTGATAGCATCACGCTGCGGGTACCATAAGACAATGAGCTTCCAAGCTCTCCTTCTGCTGGCGAGGTTTCGCTAACCCGGTGGTTCTTCAAGTGCGGCCTCAGGCTGCCGCTTCCTTACTCTGTCCGCGCCTTCTTCGTAACATTCGCCTGGCACCTTTGCAGCTCAATCCTGACACATGGAGGGGGATTTACTGTTGCCTTTTGGCTTTAATCCTAGCCCTGCTGAAAGCCAAGCCTGCTTCGAAATTAGATCAGCTGCCAACAAGGTTGGCTCTTTTTGCTTTTACCCCCGGCACAGGAAGTTCCTTCAGAAGCCTTATGAAATTTCAAACTGGCAGCGGGACTGGTTCTTTGTTGGAGCGGATTGGAAAGGCATAGGCTCAGATTCTGGGGTCGAGCCTTCGGTTCCCCGTACCTTCTGTGGGAGCAATCACGGGTGGAGTTCATCTATTCCCCACCTAGACGAGTCTGCTAGGTCTAGGGTTGACCACATCTTCAACCTTGATATAAGTCAAAGGGACTCCACACTCCTTTTGGAGAAGGTCAGGCTAGCTGGTGGTAGTGCTCAGTCGCTCCTCGTTCTGTCTTCTTTGCTGCAACTATGTTATATATTTCTGACCTTATGCGTACTCCTTTGATGCAGGGATGTCATCAGCCAACATATTCAAGAGGAGCTTGCCTGGCCGCCCCGACCGGAGTAGTGCTCCCAAGTTGGTTAAGATTAGCTCTGGGTCGTCTACTCGGGCCCATGCTGTCGAAGCTGGCAGCTTTTCTCTACCTCTTATTCCTTCCAAAGGCAGCTCCTCCAAGGATCCTAAGGAGTTAGCTGGCTCTTCCCATCCACGGGTGAGTCGGGAGTTGGCACCCACATTGTAGACCAGTTCACGACCCTCCAAGGGAAGGGATTTGTCGCCGGGGGCCAGCAATGGCGACGAGATCCTGTAGCCCAGCTACGCAGGAGGCCTTATCAATTCCTTGATAAAAGAAGTCTTCCCTGCGGAGGACATGCGACTCTCTGGCCTTCCCGAGTATTCGCTTCCTACCGAGGTCTTACACCAAGCCATTTCGGTGAGTGATTTAAGCATATCGCGTCCCAAATATTTCAACTTTCTTGACTCTCGCTTACAAGCTACTTATTGATTATGCATATGACTTTTGCAACTTTTAAACTCCAGGAGCAAGTTGCTCGACATAAAGAAAAGGTTGTTGCTACCGTTGCCGGTCAAAAAGAAGCTCGAAGGAAACTAGATGAAGCTAGGAAGTGCATCGTTGACTTTGAGCTTGCGATGACAAAGAAGAAGCTAGAGTTCAATCAGAAGGAAAATGAACTAAAGCTCAAAGATACGGAGCTCAAGGTTAACACAGTGAAGATGAATAAAAGCTTTCAAGAGTCTGAGGAGCTGAAGGCTGAGCTCGAAACAGTGAGGGGTAAACTTAATGAAACTGAGGTAAGCCTCCAGCTAAAGGATGAAGATTGTTCAATGAGGCTGAAGGTCACTTAGATGCTGGGGTCGATTCTGCTTTCATAACCATTAAGACCAAATTCCCGAACCTTTACCTCAGCTTGCTAGATGAGCCTTCATATTAGGTTCCAACTCCCTCTATTGCTTCAACTTTTGGGTCGGCTCCTAGTTCTTCGGTTCCTCCTCCAGAATTGACCTCCTCTGCTTCCGCTTCAACTTCTCCTCCTGCAGATTCTCCAGCTATCGGCTCAGGTTCCCTTCCATCTACGTCGTGACTGACAGCTCCCAAGCCTCCTTACTAGCTTGTTGTTTTGATGTCCCTTACTAATTGTAATTGAGACTTTGTTTTACTTTTTTGGTGCGTCAAGGCCAAATTTTACTATTTACTTTTCCTTCTTTCTTTCATTGTACTCAAACACTTATACCATCTCTTTAACCTTCATGAAAATTAAACATGACATTTCTCTTTTATTTTCATGATTTTTTATTTTCACGAGTTTGTGTGGTGCAAAGTTTGTGTGGTACACTGTAAAGATGAGGCCGAGTTGAGTTGAGTCCTCTTTTGGGTGGTGAAGCCCCCTTGTAGCTCCCTACTCTGCCTTGTTTCTAGGCAGAGGAACTAGGGAGAGCTAGCTAATTGAGTTGTAGCTTCTTCAACTCAGCTTAGTAATTTGACTTCAATTTCAATATTGTTCACTTCCAGGGGTCTCGACCCTTGGATTGATCTCAAGGTCAGCTCATGGAGCGTTCAGCTTCTAGGGGACTCAGCCCACAGGTCAAACCTGAGGCTAACTCGCGAGGCATCCAATCTTTGGGATCTTGGTCCAACTCCTAGAGCCTTTAGCTTCTCGGGGTCTCGGCCTCTGGATTGGTCTTGAGGTTAGCTTAGGGAGCATTCGGCTCCTAGATGACTCAACCCCCAGGTCAAACCTAAGGCTGACTCGCGAGGCATCCAGGCTTTGGGATCTTGGCCTAGCTTCTGGAGCCTTTAGCTTCTGGGGGACTCGGCCTCTGGATTGATCTTGAGGTTAGCTCAAAGAGCGTTCGGCTCCTGGGAGACTCATCCCCCAGGTCAAACCTGAGGCTAACTCGGGAGGCGTCTAGGCTTTGGGATTGTAGCCCAGCTCTTGGAGCCTTTAGTTTCTGGGGGTCTCGACCCCTGGATTGATCTTGAGGTTATTTTTCCAAAGACAAACATTTACACTTGAATCTTTGTAGAAGAGGGATTTCATTTTATTGATAATATTCTTTTTTGTGTGTACAAATCAAATGAAACTTCTTATAAGAATTAGAGAAAATAAATTTTCAAGTGTTCCGCATTCCATGGGTGTGCTAGAATCTTTCCATATGCTCCCACCAATTGGTATGTCCCAGGTCGAATTATCCTATTTACTAAGTATGGACCTTCCCAAGTTGGCCCCATTGCTCTAGCTCAATATTCTTTGGTGTTAAATGTGATTTTTCTTAGAACTAGGTCACCAGGTCTAAATGTCCTTTGTTTGACCCTAGAGTTATAGTACTTAGCTGACTACTGTTGATAGGCAGCTGCTCACATCTGGGCCAAGTCCCTCTCTTCCTCTATCAAGTCTAGATTTAGCCTCATTTGCTTTTCATTTTCTCTTTCTTCAAAGTGTTCAGTTCAGAAGTTGGGCATACCTATCTCAACAGGAATGACAGCCTCAGCTCCAAAGGCTAGAGAGAAAAGTGTCTCCTATGTTTCGGTTCTTGGGGTTGTCCGATAGGCCCAGAGAATTTCAAGAAGCTTTTCAGCCCAAGCCTTCTTGTGTTTATCTAGCTTAGTCTTCAAGTTCTACTTGATAATCTTGTTTGCTGCATCTACTTGGCCATTGGCTTGGGGGTGGAATGGTGAAGAGTAAGCTGCTCTGATCCCCAAACTTGAGCACATATCTCTGTAGCTCTTGTTATCGAATTGCCTCCCGTTATCCGTGACAATGGTGTAAGGTATCCCGAAGCGGCAAATGATTGACTTCCAAAAGAAGCTGGAAGTCTTGGCCTCGGTGATTGTTGACAAAGGTTCAGCCTTGATCCATTTGGTGAAGTAGTCGATAGCCACTATGGCGAATCTCACCTGACCTCGTCCCATCAGAAGTGGACCAATGAGGTCAACTCCCCACTGAGCAAACGACCATGGGGTCATGACAGAGGTGAGTTGTTCTGGTGGTCTTTTCTGGATATTGGCGAACCTGTGGCACGGGTCACACATTCTCACAAATTCTCTTGCATCCCCTTGCATGGTGGGCCAGTAATTGCCCTGACGGACAATTTTGTGTGCCAAAGATCGTCCACCCGCATGATTTCCGCAAACCCCCTCATGGACTTCCCTTAGGACATAGTCCGCTTCCTTGTCTCCTAAACATCTTAGGTAAGATAATGAGAATCCCCTCTTGTATAAAACTCCGTTGATGAACATGGAATGTGGTGTTTTGTACTTTAGCCTCCTAGCTTCTATTTTGTCTTCCGGCAGGGTAGCTTCTGCCAAAAATTCTACAATAAAGGTTCTCCAATCTGGCTTATCCTCGATAGGATTCACCTCTTGTTTTTCCTCTAAAATGCTAGGCTGCCTCAAGGTCTCTACTGGTATTGTGCGTACTAGTTCAAATGCAGTCGTTGAAGCTAGCTTAGCAAGTGAATCAGCTTTTGCATTTTCTGCCCTTGGTATCTGGGAGATGCGGTATTCCTCAAATTCCTTTAACAAGTCCTTGGCCAGCTCCAGGTAGCTGATCATGCTTGGCCCATTGGCTTGGTATTCTGAACTGACTTGCTTCACAACTAATTGTGAATCGTTGTAGACATGTAGCTTCCGAACTCTCATTAACTTTGCCATTTTCAGCGCGGCGATCAATGCTTCGTATTACGCTTCATTATTTGACGCTTTGAAACCAAGTCTGAGCGCATATTCTAGCTTCACGTGCTCAGGTGCTGGTGTAGTCAGGATGAAGCCTGCTCCGCTTCCATGCTTGTTGGTTGACCCATCTGTGTGTAAAGTCCAGAACGGGGTTAGTAGAGCAGTAGCCTCTTCACTGTCCATATCCAAAGTGATGACCTCTCCCTCTTTCAGGGTGGTGAATTTTGCTATAAAATCAGCTATCGCCTAAGCTTTTATCGCTCTGCAGGGTTTGTATGATATCTCATATTGCCCTAGTTCGATAGACCACTTGATTAGCCTTCCGGATGACTCTGGTTTCTGGAGTACTTGCCTTAGGGGGTAGCTGGTGGGTACCACGATTGAATGTGCCTGGAAGTAAGGCTTTAACTTCAGTGAAGA
The DNA here is from genome assembly GCA_003254975.1 of Ochetophila trinervis. NCBI lineage: Eukaryota > Viridiplantae > Streptophyta > Magnoliopsida > Rosales > Rhamnaceae > Ochetophila > Ochetophila trinervis. The sequence continues at coordinate 140,291 of QANX01002289.1, read as the reverse complement.
AATGACCAATGCCAAGGCCAGTTTTCAATGCTAGGGTACCTCGTCTCCGCTTGCACCATAGCCTTACTGACGTAGTAGACCGGGAGTTGGGCTGTTCCATCTTCTCGTATTAGGGCTGCGCTCACTGCCGTTTTTGATACAACTAGGTATACAAGCAGCGTTTCTTCGCAAACAGGTTTGGACAGCAATGGTGATGTGCTTAAGTATTTCTTGAGCTGAACGAAGGCTTGATCACAATCCTAGGTCCACATGAAATCCTTAGCGCCTCTAAGGATTTTAAACAAAGGTAAGAACTTGTCAGTGGCTCTTGAAACAGATCTGTTTAAGGCAGCTATCTTCCCTGTCAACTTCTGGACATCTTTCACCTTCTTAGGGGAGGTCATCTCCATGACTGCTTTGATCTTGTCAGGGTTAGCTTCAGTCCCTCGCTGATTCACCATGAAACCCAGAAATTTCCCTGAAGACACTCCAAAGGAACACTTGGCTGGGTTGAGCATCATTTTGTATTTACTAGCATGTCATCCACATAAACTTCCATCGTCTTCCCGATTTGATTCATGAACATTTTGTTCACCAGCCTCTGGTAGATGGCTCCAGCATTCTTCAGCCCAAACGGCATCGCGTTGTAGCAGTATAAGCCGAGGTTGGTGATGAAGGTGGTCTTCTCTTGATCGTCAAGGTGCATCCCAATCTGGTTATATCCTGAGAAAGTGTCACAAAAACTGTATGGCTCACTTCCCGCAGTAGAATCCACCAGTTGGTCAATTTTTGGTAGTGGGAAGCTCTCCTTGGGGCATGCAATATTCAGGTCTGTGAAGTCCACACACATTCTCCATGCTCCACTACTCTTCTTTACAAGCACTACGTTTGCTAGCTAGGTTTGGTATAGCGCCTCTCTGATGAGACCTGCCTTAAGAAGCTTTTCCACCTCTACTTTGACCTCTTCGTATCTCTCGGGGTTGAAAGCCCTTCTCTTCTGCTTAATTGGCTTGAAATTTGGGTCTACATTTAACTTGTGCACGATCACTTTCGGATCTATTCCAGGCATATCCTCATGTGACCAGGCGAACTCTTCTGAATTTGCTTTTAGAAATTCCATAAGCGCTTCCTTCGGCTTCGATGAAAGCATTGTTCCAATCTTTGTGGTTCTTGTTGGGTTGCTTGGGTCTAGCTATATGCTTATAAGATCCTCTACTGGTTCTCCTCAAAACACCTCATGCCTTCTGTCTTCCATCTCTTTGAATTCTTCCCCAGTCATCTCCACCTCCATCATAGATGGGTCTCTAACCAACACCTCCGCTTCTCATCCAGAAGTTAGCAGAATGCTCACCTCATCTGCCCTAGGTGGCGCTGGTGAAGTAATCTCTCCAAGGTGTAGCTCAGTGCAGTTCTGCTCAGAGGTCGAAGCTGGTTTAGAGCACTTCTGCTCGGAGGTTGGTGACCGAACTAGGTGATTCAGCTCATTCTACCGTGGTTTAGGGCATTTCTGTTCAGAGTTCAGGAAGATGGGCAACGCTTTTGCATGCCCACCTTACTGTCTTGACTCAAACTGATCCACTCGCACTGTGCCTGCGCCTCCACCTTCAGTTGGGAACTTGATCATCAAGTGATAGGTGGATGTTGCTGCCTTTAAGGCATTCAGGGCCGGTCTCTCCAAGATAGCATTATAAGTAGATGGTGACTCTATCACCTGGAAGTTCACTAGAATAGTGGACCTATTCGGGGCTTCTCCGACCGTAAAAGGCAACTCGATTGAACCCTTAGGAAAGACAGTCTCTCCAGCGAATCCGATGAGCAGTGTCTAAACTAGCTTGAGGATTTCTCTCTTCAAACCCATTGCGTCGAAGGCAGGCACGTACAGGACATTTACAAAGCTTCCATTATCGATGAGCATCCGATATACCATGTGATTGGCAATCTGAGCTGTTATCACGATAGTGTCATCATGCGGGTGCTAAACCCTCATAGCCTCCTCATCCATGAAAGTCATAGAGAAACTCTCCTTCCGAGCTGCCTTCACTGGCCTGAAAGTGCAATTCACCTCATGATGCACATCAAGACTCTTGGCATCCCTCACGTATGCCTTTTTTTGACCAGTTTGATTCACCTCCTACTCCAGGTCCACCCATGATCGTTCTCACATTTCCGAGGACGTTCCCCGGGTGAAGCGGTGGTAAAGGTGCCTCTCCCATTCCAGCTTCTTCCCGCCTTAGATATACGGAGTGCTAGGCCCTACAACTTTCGCCACCAAATCTTTCAGCTGCCCTTTCCGAATCAAAGCTTCAATTTTGTCTTTTAGCTCCATGCATTCTTCTGTGGTGTGCCCAAAATCTTTGTGATATCTACAAAACTTGTTCTTGTTTCTGAATTTGGTTGGTCCCCTCATCGGAAAGGGCTTCTTTAGCATATTGCTTCTCTCGATTTGCATCAACACCTCTGAACGTGTTGTGTTGAGGGGGGTGAACCTATCAAACTTGCTTTTGGGAGGTCGAAGTGCTGGGTCTATCTCATCGTAGCTTCTTTTGCTGATCCAAGGAGGGGAACCCCTCTGACTTCTCTTAGCCTCAGATCTCTCACTCCATCCGTTGCGGTTCAGGTTTCTTCGAGATTGAATGATTTCTTCTGCGGAGATGTGTTTGTGGGCTTCAACCAACATCTCAGAAAATGTCCGCGGTTGGTTTTTAGCTATTGTTCTGATGAAATCCTCGTTGTAAACTCCATCCTGCATAGCTTGCATAGCATGATTATCGGTACAGCCTTCGATTTGTATCATCATGTCCGTAAATTTCTGGACATATGCCTTCAATGACTTGCTTTCCCCTTGAATGATAGATGACAAATGAGAGGGTGGCTTCTTCACTGGCTTGGCTCTTATAAACTGTGCCATGAAAGCGTTCTCCAGCTGGCTGAAAGAATCAATTGAGCCGAGGCGCAAGCTAGTGAACCAGGTTCGAGCTACTCCTCCAAGGGTTAGAGGGAAGGCTCGGCATTTGATGGTGTCACCCGCTGCCTCAAATTCCATCCACACTTTGTAAGCTCCTAGGTGCTCTGCTAGGTCCCCCTTGCCTTCATATCTCCCCACACTTGGCATTTTAAAGTGTTTAGGGAGGCTGGCTCGATGTATTGCTATGCCAAACGGGGAAGTTTCTTGTCCTGGTCCAAGCGCATAGGCATAGGGCTGCAAATGCGGGGCTCGATATTGCTGCTCAATATGAAACCGTGCATTTGCTTCATCCTCCAATCGCCTTCTTTCTGCTTCAAACATCTGCAACTCCTCAACTTCAATCCTTCGTTTCTCCTGGGCTCTGATTTTTTGTCTCTTTTCCGTCCAGATCCTTTGCTTTTCCTCCGCTTGAATTAGCCTCCTCTCCTCTTCTTCTTCGGCTCGCCTCCTGCGCTCGCCCTTGGACGCTGCTCGCTCTTGTTCCTTTCGCTGTCACCTCCTAGTGTTGAGGGAAACTCTGAGATCGCTAAAATCTAAACTGTTGTCTTGGAAGGAGAAAGCGTCGCTCACGGTTCTTAGCTGTGGGCTGTTGAACTCCTCTATTGGCTGCTAATGGTTTGGTGACAGATAACACCGCATGGGGTTTCTCCTGGCTTTTCCTGGAGGTGGCATTAAGCGTCGCTTCAATGGTTCCATCCTTCCCTTGTCATTGCGTTGTGAGCCCCCAGTTATGATTCTTAGCTCCTTTCCCGGTGCTCCCTCATCTTTATGAGTCCGGGGGTTAACATGGTCCCTTGGAGAATCTACATGAGTTGGGCTCCTCGTGGTCTGCAAAATAAGCTCACAATCGGTTTGTTGCTAATTCTCGAGCAATCCTACAATCTGCTCCATTCGATTTTCCAAGTTAGAGATCCGAGTTCTCCCCGAGCGTGGGGCTACCCACCTCTCACTTCTCCTTTGTGCTGGTGGAGGTAGCTGCGTAGGTAGCAGGCTCAGTTCAAGTGTTGGAACGGAGGTCCCTTGGTTTGGAACAGAACTGGTCCTCATAGGTCGCTTGCCTCCGACTCCTTTATTGGACGGTTCAGCTCTGTCCATTGTGACATGTGGCTCTAGGTGGGTATTTGGCATCTCTTTCAGGCTGTACACCTGCTAAACTCAGTTAGTCAGGTTATACTTCCATGCAGGGGTGATTAGGTTTGCCTCCAACTGGAGTTGGTTTGTCTTTGCTTCTGTCCACTGATGATTAGCCTTAGCTTCCATCTGGATTTGGTTCCCCTAAACAGTGGATAGAGCTTTACACACAGAAACAAAGGGAACAAGGCCGGTTTCTTCAAGAACAAATGGGAGATCTCCGAAAATGAAATCAACCACAAAATACAATGAAATCAAGATCTTTTCCCATAGACGGCGCCAATATGTTGTGGCGATTTTTCAGAAGCTGTCCCCACGTCCTTGAAGCTTTGACCAAGCCCTGTAAAATAAATTAAAACCGGTCAAAGGGGCGCCGGTATGGTGACTGGCGTTTCCCCTCCAATGCTTAAGTCAGTCATTGAACTCATAAAGAAATCAATAATATTAAAAATAGCATGGAAGAATATAGGGAAACGAGGTAGAGAAAATCGTTCAAAGGGAGATGTTTTGGTCTCCAGTGGTACTATTTGGCTAAATCTGTGAACAGTGTCACCTGGGCTAGATTGATGAACAGTGTCGCCTCGGAGAAGACAAAAAGTTTCAGTGGGGGAGATCCAAGAAATGGCGGTTCCTAGGTTTCTCAAAGTCAAAAAAAATTCTCCCCCTCTTTCCTTGTCCTTTTTCTTTTTATTCCCCTTTCTGATGGCCAAGATTCAAACCCTAAAGGATCTCCCTTAGATGGGTGACACCTAGCCCTAATCTCATTGGTCCTTGGGCTTAGGGTTTTGTTTGTAATGGATGCCTGGCCCACCACAATAATTATGTATTTATTTATTGCCCAAATAATAGGGTATTAAGCCCGTTGGTCAAAAATACCTACAACAAGTTTAACTTTCATTTAATATAATTTAAAAAAATATATATATACATCATTATTTAATTCATTTTAAAAGTTTAACTTTTAACTCTTCCTATCTATTAAATAAATATTTACTACATAAACATTGACAGCTTCTATTTTATGTGCCACATAAACTATAATCTAAAGCCATTAGATATGTTCTAAAATTATAATTATGTGTTTTGGACAGTTAACGGGTAAAAAAAATAGCAATGAAAAAGAAAAAAAAATATAAAAAAGTTGATACCAAGAAAGAAAAACGAACAAAACAAAAAGGCATCAGAAAATTAATAAAAATTGAGGAAAAGCCGACTATATAAAATAAAAGGAACAAAGAATCAGGAAAGACAAAAAGGGAAAAAGAAACGTGCAAAGGAATAAAATTGGCAAAAGCCATCGGGCAAATAAAACAATAAAAAAATGTTTTCTAATCAAATTAAATAAAAATTTATCAAGTATAATTGGATAAAGTGGGTCCATTATAAATAAATATACAGTAAAATTCTTATTACATATAAATTCAAAATTAAGGTAATAGGATAATTTTTATTAAAATTAAAAACAAAAGTATAAAACAATGATACACTAATTTTAGTAAGAATACAAAGAGAAATGAAGAAACCAAATGAAAAAAAAAAAATTCAATTCTTGCTTATTCTTTATCCATCTCAAAGCTTTTATTTATAGGCTCATATAAATATATAAGTTAAATATAGACTTGATGAAAATTGACAGTGAATCAATGTAAAAGATGAATGTTACATCTGTTACAAAGAAAGGGGTTTAATAGAGGAGTTACAAGAATAATAATAATGTAGGTTACAAGATAGTGGCATAATACTCTTTCTTGGATGTCCACCATACATAGAATATGCCATTAAAACCTTGTTAGGAAAACCCAATTCGACAATAGCATAGCGAAGGAAAAAGAATACAATATTCATGTGTATGATGATATATACTTATACTGCCTCGTTAAAAACTTGCTAGGAAAACCTAGTACGACAAAACTTTAGCGAAGGAAAAAGAATACATTTTAATGCATATACTCCCTCTGATGTTGACATCAACTGGCTGAACAATCTCTAAGTCGACGAATTCTAATTTTGTGTACCATCTTTTCAAATGTGGAAGTAGGAAGTGTTTTAGTGAACATATGTGCTAAGTTGTTACTTGATCGAATTTGTTGAACATTTATTTCACTATTTTGTTCAATCTCATGAGTGGAGAAAAATTTAGGCGAAATGTGTTTTGTTAAATCACTTTGAATGTAACATCTTTTGACTTGTGCTATAAAAGCGACATTGTCTTCATATAGTATTGTAGGAGTGTTCTTGATCGAAGGTAGTTTACATGTCTCTTGTATATGTTGAATCATTGATCTCAACCATATACACTCATGACTTGCTTCATGAATTGCAATTAACTCAGAATGATTTGAAGATATAGGAACTGTTGTTTACTTTTTAGATCTCCATGATATTGCATTTTCTCTACATGTGAATACATAACTTGTATGAGACTTTGCAGTGTATGGATCAGAAAGGTATCCGGCATATGCATATTCAACTAGTTGTGATTTTGACCCTTTTGCATAAAATAGTCCCATATCATACGTCCCACGAAGATAACGTAAAATGTATTGTTCCAATGTTGTTTGGTTGGTGCAAAACTATATCTTGCTAGAAAGTTCATCGCAAATGATATATCAGGACGTGTACAATTTGCAAAATACATAAGTGCTTCATTTGCATTAAGATATGTCACATTAGGACCAATAAGCTTTTCATTATCTTCACATGGATGAAAAATGATTTTTTTTGTTTACATCTAGCAACCGAATAACCATAAAAGAGCTTAATGGATGAGCTTTGTCCATGTAAAATCTTTTCAAAATTTTCTCTGTATATTTTGATTGATAAATCAAAATGCTATTTGGTAAATGTTTGATTTGCAAACCAAGACAAAATTTTATCTGTTCTAAATCTTTCATTTCAAATTCTTTCATAAAATAAGAGCTAGTCTTTTTGAGCTATTTTGGAGTTCCTATAAGAGTCAAATTATCAACATATACTGCAAAAATTACAAAACATATTCTGATATTTTAATAAAAATACATGGGCAAATTGGATTGTTCAAATATCTTTCTTTAAGAAGATACTCACTGAAACAGTTGTACTACATGCGACCGAATTGTTTCAATCCATATAAATATCATTGCAGTTTAATTGAATACATATGATGTAGCTTTTCTCTAGGTAATTTAAAACCTTCAGAGACTTTCATATATATATATATATATATATAATATATATATATATATACCACTATCAAGTGATCCCTATAAATATACGACATCCATTAATCGCATGTCTAGCTTTTCCTTCACTGTAAGGCTTATTAATAAATAAAAAGTGGTCATGTCCATAACATGAGAATATGTCTCTTCATAATCAATCCTAGTCTTTGTGTGAAACCTTGTGCAACATGTCATGCTCTGTATCTCACAACTACATTTTCTCATTTCGCTTTCGTACAAAAACCCATTTATATCCTATAGGTTTTACATCATTAGAGATTTGGACAACAGATCCAAAAACTTTATGTTTCATAACTGAATTCAACTCAGCTTGTATTGCTTCTCTCCATTTATGCCAATCTTTCCTCTTTTGACATTCAATAATGGACTTTGGCTTAGAATCTTCAACATCTCTTGTTATTTCAAGGACTATAGCAAATGCAAATCTATTATCATTAATAGTTTTATTACGATCAATTTTTTCTACTGTTTGAACATAATTTATTGAAATCTTTTTATTATCAAATAATTTAACATTTTCAAGAGCTAATGAGTCTATGCTCTTGGATTGATCTATATTTTCAATTGCATGGTCATTATTTTCAGCCTCTTTTAGAGTTTTATTTTTTCTTCAGCATTAATTAACTTTTATTCCTTTTTTTTTTTTGCAGAACCTTATCTTTTGAACCAATATGTATACCACGCTTCAAGCGTGCTCTAGTCTCATTTGCATTGTTAGCTCGCTCAACATTAACATCTTTTCTCTTTGGAATGTTTACAACTATGTGATTTTGTCACTTTTTTTGTATCAGCAAATGCATCCGGCAACTGATTTGCAATATTTTGTAGATAAATGATTTTCTAAACCTCTCTTTCACTATTTTGCAGATGAATAATTTTCTATACCTCTCTTTCACTTTGATTTGTACGATAATAAAAGTGAGACAATGATGATGTTTTTCAAGAAATTTTTTCCATTGTGGAGGTGCTACTGGCACATATACAACATAATAAAAAATCTACAAATGAGAAATATTAGGATCATGACCAAAAATAAGGTGCATTGGACAACATTATTGATAAGCTGTAAGTCTAATTCGAATCAAAGATGTAATTTGCATATCCCCAATCTAAAAACTGATAATTTTGTTTGCATAATTAGTGGTCGAGCAATCATTTGCAATCTTTTAATAAAATATTCAGCCATACCATTCTAAGTATGTATGTGGGCCACAAGATGCTCAAATTTTGTCCAAATTGACATGAAATAATCATTAAAAGCTTGGAATGTAAATTCACCAGCATTATCAAGACGAATACTATTAATTGGATAGTCTGGAAACTATGCTCGTAATCTATTTATTTGAGCCAGTATCTCCATGGATTCTTTGTAAAAATGTAAGAGATTCAACAACCACTTTTGTGAAAGATGGTCTAGTAATTAACTTCCCTTTGGAACATGCAATACATGGGTAATTATTAGGCAACAAGATCTTTTGATTCTTTAATGGATGCCAGTTTGAATTCTCTATGGTTCGGCACATCATTAATGATCCAGGATGTCCTAATCAATCATGCCAAAGTATAAAAATTTTGGGATCATTGAACTTCTTGTTGATGATAGCATATGTCTTTCTTGTACTTATAAAAGTATAATATAACCCAAATGCAACTGCAGGAAGTTTTTAAAAATTTGTTTCTTGCATGAAACTATAGATGTTATACAAAGATATTCTTCATCAAATTTATTAATAGTCTCAATATGATACCCATTTGTATGTATATCTTGAAAACTCAATAAATTCATTTTAGACTTAGAGGAATACAAGGCATCGTTAACGCAAAATTTTGTTCCATTTTTCAACATAATGTTAGTTCTTCTGGAGCTTTAAAAAAAAAAAAAAAAAACTACCACAAACTTGGTATAATTTCATGTTGATAGCGTATTAAAATTAAGAACAAAAATATAAAAACAATAACATAACAGTTCTAGTAAGAACACAAGGAGGGAGGAGGAAACCAAATGAGAAAGAAAAAACTCAATTCTTGCTTATTCTTCATCCATCTCAAAGCCTATATTTATAGGCTTATACAAACATATAAGTTACATATAGAATTGATAAAAATTGATGGTGAATCAATGCAAAATATGAATGTTACATATGCTACAAAAAGAGGGGTTTAATAAAGGGTTACAAGAATAATAATATTGTAGGTTGCAAGATGGTGACATCCATCCATATTCATAATAATTTTGACTTTATTTTATCTAATTGTACCAATGGGTTTTATATTAAGGCAAAAAAATATTAATTGGACTGTTCGATTAATCCAAAGACAAAGCCCAATTTTTATCTTTCAATTGAAGAGTCTGATAAACTTTTGAATATAAAAATCCAAATATTAAAATTGGATTTTTTTTAAAAGAGAATTTGTTCGGATGTTCATCCTTTAAGCCAATTACTGGTTAAAGACTTTCAAATCTATTAGAAAAGTTTTAAATCCCTCATTTTTTATCCAACCCATTTATTTTGAAAGTTTTTTGAATGAAACAAACATGAAAAAGTAAACAAAAAAAATCGAGGATGAAGATAATCATCCCGGCCATATAGAAGTTGGGCGGGGTGTTTAATTTAGGTGTGGGGATTAAATATATTGGGAGGGCTGATGCAATTACATGGCTAGCCTACCCTTCTTTGCCTTCCAGCCCACCCTACATTGGGTGGGTTTACAATGTTTTTATTATTTTTTGTGTGAATAACTTTGTTCCCTTTTTTTTTATTATCTATGCAGTTTCCAAAGATAATCATATGTAATATGTGCATGCTGAACAATTTATCCAATATGTTTCCATCATAAATTAAAGAATTACAAAGGACTCTTTGACTTCCAAAGATATCCAATTACATATTTAATGATTACAAAATGACTCTTCATTACAATAATGATTACATATTTGTTGTTTATGTCTTGAGCCTCGTTTGTGGAACAACACACTACCCAACTATAGGCAGTTTGTTTTCCACGGGCGAGGTGCATCTTAGTCTTGGACCTTAACCGTAGGCACACAAACACATGGGCGATGTGTTTTATGTCATGACAAGAAAGGACAAAACTCCTCACCTTTTGTCTGACACTGCTCTATCCAAGGGTGACGTGTTTCCCAAAGGACGATTCTCTAAATATCTAATTAAAATATTGATGAGTTTTAAAACTAAAGTCTAAAATTTTATTTAGGTTTAACCAAACTCAAAGCTTAAGCCCAATTTAAATCCAAATTGTTTGAAATTGATTTATAGCACAAACAAATATAGGCTATAAATTTAACTGAATAATTCAATTAAATTATTTTATTGGATCAAAATCTAAAAGTCCAATAAATATGTATTATTTTAAAATTGAGTTCAAATTATGGATTGTTTTAATTAAATTAAAATTTCTATTAAATTCAAATAAGCTTTTTTAATTTAAAATTAATTTTGCTTTTAATCCATTGTCAATCAATTAATTTGGTGCCAACTAAATAGAATATCCAATTTATTTTAGATGACTATTCATTTTCAAATATATAAATAGTCTAATAAAATAAATAGATAACCAAATATTTAACAATCCAAAAAGGGCTTTCAAAATTAATAGTCAATCAAATAAATGACTACTAAATAAATCATCTTCATATTAAATTCAATTGATAAATTAAAATTGTCTTAAAATTAAATATGAAACTATGAATTTGTTATTTAGCATAACTCACAAAGTCAAGAATTATCAAATAATAAATTTAGTAAAAGAAAATTGTTTGACTATTTTACAAAATCAAGAGTAGTCCAATAATATGCTAAAAGATGTTTGCATATGATTAAGATTTTGAGAGGCGCCAATCTAGTTGCGATGTCTTTTGGTTCTTGTGATGCATAAATTTTTTAGTCTAAAATATAATAAAATTACTTTTTCAAATTTTCCAAATCAAATAATCTAAGCAAATATTTTTGTGGTTATAAAATCAATCAAATTCCAAATTCTCCAAATCAAAAATCTGAAATGAACAATGGTTGACTTGATTTTGCAAAGGATACGTATGCATCCTAGTCCAGCAGTTTCAAATTCCAAATAAATCATCCAAATTTTCAAATTTTTTTGAAACATCAACAAAAATAATTTTGAAGAATTATAAGTGGCTTGTTTCCTTTAAAAGGAATATGTAGGCAGCTTAGGACTTCAAACTGAGTGCAATTGAAAAATATTTTCAAAACTATTTTCTCATGATAAAACTCTTTGTTTTGTTTTTTAAATCTTTATATTGTGACAACTAGTGACAAATGTTATTGATATAAATATTGTTCTTGCTGCCATTTTATTATTTTCATTGTTCTTTTTAATTTCATTACATTTTTATTTTAATTATTTTGATTCACTTGCTAACTAATTTATTTTGTTAACTTAAATATCACATATAGACTTAACAACTATAGTACTTAGGAACTAGTTCCTATGGGTTCGACATCCATTTTCATTCAAAGACCACATTATTATTTAATGCGATTCGTATACTTGCGGGGATCATTGATCACCACATCACGCCTCATGCCGAAGCACCATTGATCGACAATGTTGATGAAGCGGCCATGGGCGATAACCCGTTGGCAATGAGATGTAGTCGAGCATTGCGTGTGTACAAGTCTAGTAGAATTACATATAATCCATGGACAGAGCCACCATGTAATTTGGCACGGATGAGGATTTGCTCGAAATGGCCACTTTCAATAAAAGAACACTAAATTTTATAGATTGGAAAAAACAAGCCATCCATTTGTCCATAATGATCTCATCAACTATGAATGAGTGAATCACAAGTTCTTCTACACTTTTATGTTGTAAGGGATGGCTGGAAGCATAAGTAAAACACTTTTCATTGTTAATATTTGTGTTTGCATCATATGATATATATCTTAGCTGGGTTAATGTTGATGGAAAAGCAATTTTGTTGTTGTTGAAAATGTACAACAAATGGATGCAATCATGTATGAGCTTCAAGAGAGAATGAAAAAGCATCTAAAATGCTAGCCTACACTCAGTTCTGGTGGGAGTGTAATAAGGTAAAGTGTATACATGTTTTAGCAAAGGACTAAAATCATGCTCATAATGTTGCCCTTTCAGTTTCAATATTGCTTTTTAATTTCTCTATATATTTGCATTACAGCTGACATTACTAGCGAACAATGGCAGTAAGCACTGGTTGATCACTAGTATAGATTTAGATCAACGGATTGTACATCTATATGATCCTGTTTTATACGACCCAGAGTACATTCCAAGAGAAAAATGCAGGTTGTATTGCTAAGATTATCTCTTGTATTACGTGCGTGAAGTAGTACCATAAGCACTTTCCTGACTATGCAAAATCAATACAACTGTTTGCAATAATTAGATTGTTACCCTTCATCAACTTCCACAAGATCAGTGAGTGCATTCCTACTAGAAATATTTAGACTTTTTTTTTCTTAATTATATCAATGACATGCAACAGGGAATGCATAATTTATTATTTGTAATGGATAGAAAACCTTCTTGCTGACATCCCTTTGGAAATCAATCTTGAAAGACTTGGATATGTGAGGAAAAAGTATGCTATCAAGTTGTATGTGGGAGAATTGGCTTTATTAAGTACATAATGCTTGCTAGACGACTGTCTATGCTTGTTTATTAAATTGTTCATTATATGTACTAAGTTTAATACCTTGTTTGCGATTCAATAATTAGTGCCTCAGGCCCTATCATTATGTTGTCGATCATTGAAGACACTTTTAGGGTCCATTTTATTTGTTTGGAATGCATTTCTTCATGCCTCATACATCAAAATATCGTTAATAGGATATCGGATATACATCTGAGGGTGTTGCCATAATTCTATACATCGAATATGTGGTGTCCACATTAATATATGTTGTTGCAAAATCCTCCCTTTCAATAGTTAAAGTTTACTTTTAAAAAGCCAGGACTAAGTTTGAAACTTCTTTGCACTGTTACCTGTTTAATACATTGTTTGCGATTCAATACCTCAGACCATGACATTCCTTTATAGGTTATTTGAGATAATTTTGGGACGCATGACTCACCCTAATGCCTGACTTTGACCCACTTACAGTGAGCACCTTCACATCTACATATTATTTAAAGATGAGCATCTCCAATGATACTATTTATTTTAAAGAGCATAACTTTCAAAAGAGCTAGCATCTTGAAGGAAGTAAAAAAAAAAGTGAGATTTTTGTAGCCAACACTAGCAGCACTCTTTATCATTACTTTTTATTTCTCATTTCCCTATAAACAATTATGATTGACATTTATCATTAGCCAACTTCAGTAGCCAACAATACTTTTTATTATTACTTTTTATTTTTCCTTGGCCAATAAATAATTTAACTCAATTTTCTATTTATTTTGAGGATCAAACAAATGCAATAATATCGATGTGTCTTGATAATTTAAACAAAATGAAATTGAACAAAAATATAAATTATGCATTTAATAAATAGCCCATTAGGGATGCTCTTATTTATGGGAGACATTCACAGACCAAATTCACACACATATTTGCCTTAATCGAGTACACTTGAAACTCAAAGATACTCTATTAATGCAATACTCTATTCATATTGACGCTCATCATCATGCATACACATGTTCGCCTATGACTCGATATCCATGCCTTTTGCACTTGAATATGATACCAAAGATACTGAATCAGTTGTTCTCATGACCATACCCATAATTTCTATCTAATAGCCAATGGAAACGAATGGCCTAACCTGTAAGAAAGCTCATCGTAATGTCTGGCATAATTTGATTTAAAGATATCAAATGCAAGTTTTGTTGTGTTTGCTAACCTACACATAAGCAAGATACTTCATTAGTTGTCCTCATGATCATCCAGATAATATACCACAATCCCCTTGTACATAACCTTTCTTATTTCTATGCATCATAGTGGTTGTCAGATGCATCAGCTTCAACTCTCCATGCCATGTAAGTATAGTCTTCCCAAAAATTTCAAAAAGTTGTTGCTAGTGCTGGCATTCTCCTTGACATCAACAATGAATCACAAAGTCAGTAACTTCAAATGCCCCAAAGGAATTACCAAGTACATGTATTACATATTTTCAATGCGATAACATGCATATACATAGTGTACCTTGTATTACATATTATGATTTCATAAAAAAAAAAATTAAGGATATTCAACATATGATGTGTTGCACATTTCCAGTACCAAAAAAATGTTGTAACTAGTTATGGTGTACCATGTATTACGTATTTCACGTCCATGAAAATTAGGCATTACAAATTATGCTGTATTACATTTTTGGGAAGTAAGAGTAATGAAAAGTTATGAAGCTCAATTGCATTTCGTTATGTGGCTTATGTTTTTTTGTTAGTAAAAGGTTTTTTTATTTTTTATTAAATGGTCATAAAGTGCTCACCCACATGCGACTACTATTATGATGGTTCAAATTTCATCAAATAACCAATTCCTCCCAACGTAAACCTATTGACATATATCTGCGATCGCATTGATGACTATGTATACAATGCTCGTAGGTTAGATTAAAAAGCAGCTGACTTTCACAACTAACGGAACTCGTAAATGAATTAGGATTCCCATTTCAATACTGACGGGTTATGGGACGTTTTAAAATTTGTTATTCGCATAGGCATGTGACGGTTATGTTCCCAAACAACAAAATTTTGAAATTAAATGAGCCATCCGTAGGATCTTAGGTGGCATGAAATGCTTCAGAAACCAAATCGTATTGTTTAAGCAATACACATGTAAATAAAATGAAATCGAGGGGTTATATCGTTCCACTTACCAATGTCAGTTTATTAAAGATTTTTATAAGAAATATGATATGGATATTTTGCAAACTGTATTAACCCTATACATTTATCTATTTTATTTTTCAACAAACTGTACTTTTCCTTGCTAATTGTTTCCAAGTAAAGTTTCAGAAGGATTCCCAAACAACATAGTTTTAACATCGGTAGTTTGTCTATTATACCATAAGTGATATGCACATGATTATGCCCTGTATGCCCATTTTGTCCAAGTTTTTTTTTTCAGTAGGTGGAAAATGTTCCCTGAATTATATTTTCATTTTTGGCACTTCAATGAATTATTTTATCTCCAAGCCTTTCTTGATCATGTTATCTTTTCGATTGACAACCACCAATTGGATGGAAAGGCTGAAGTTTGTGGCTCCCCTACGTGGAATTGAACCTGATTAACGGGTTAATAGGTTAATTGAGTAAGCATTAAATAATATAATAGAAGAGCTTACTCTCTGATTAGATTGCATTCCACTTTATTTGGGAAGGCACTTATAATATACAATACTATTTTCTTTCCCCATTTGCAATTTTGTAACCCTTACTTCATTAAAAGTTGAAGCCGCTAAGTCTGCATCCAAAGAATTGCTATTAAACTATTAGAATAAGAAGTTCTTTTCTCTAAGAAATTGCATTGGTGTTCAAACTCTTCATTTGATTACTCGTGCTAAATGCAATTTTATTGGAGTTTTAACCAAATCTTAATGTTGTCAACATAGTACCATTTGAGCAAGTTGAGTTCATTTCATATGTTTTTGCACATGGATCAAGGGAGGTCAATTGTCAACCCAACATAGTGGATATCCCATGAAATTATGTTTGTTTTCCAAATTTGACTTAGCATAACATTACAAAAAAAAATATGAATTAGCATTACTAACTACTTAGTCTTTGGGATATTTCTAACAATACCCATAATAGTGTTGTATCAACCAACTATTTTTGATGTCTTATTAAGCAGGTCACTTTTATGTTTTGTCATTAAATAGGCTAGTTTGTAAGTGTCAAATTGTCTCATCTACTTCATAAAGAATATTGTACAAACAGATTCCCTATTGTGGTATTTGAGGTCTCAATTTATTTCATATCTATTATCATGCAAACCCATATCTAGCTCCATTTTCTTTTGCAGTGTCTCCACCCAAAATTATAACCCCTTGAAGAAGAACGAAGAAAAAAAATATGTTGACCCAAAGGATATACTTCCTACTCTATTTATTTCATGACTATAATGGCTGATGGAATCCATCTAACATAACCAGTTGGGTACTGCATTAGTCATCCTAAAAAGCATTCGACATATTGTTTATCCCATTCGATTACCCACTTTAATGGTCAGATGCTTCACACTTTATGGAATTACTACATTGAGATCTTGCACATGGACATGGGCTTGAGCTGACCATGGTATTTGGAAGACTTGATGAATTTGTAATAACTTAATTGTTTTCAATTCAATGGTATATACTTGATTCACTAGTGCACATCATCAGGTTCACTGAAATGGTTGTGGGCTATATGCTTTTAATTCAATGGTATCTGGGTTGATGTATATGAGTAGTCACGATATGTTAGCTGTCAATTGACACAATGTACCAGGTTCTTCAAATATTTAACTAGGCATACACTTATAGTACATTATGTATGATGTCTATTAGAGTCCCACTACGTAAATGCTCATTGCGAGCGTATTAAAATATCCTACCTAACACCCATTGTTGATAGTTCACATCCCATCGTTGCATTGAAAAAACCATCTATCAATGGCTTATTGTCCAATCACATTAGCTATTTAAATTTCATTATCTGTATTCTACGTCTATTTAAGCTTAGATGTCAATATCCATGCATTACATTGTATCCTAAAGGATGTCCTTGTACATATCCACCTTCTTCTGGGTAATCCCAACATCAACATCTTCATTTCTCTTTAGGACTTAATAAACACTGAGCAGTACAGCCGTTGAAACTATTATTACAGTGTATTGGAGGAAACATATAGGATTTAGGCACACAATTTTGTTGCTTTATTTTTCCATCTTTCACGTATAGAAGCTTATTAATCAAATTGTGCTCATATTCATCGTTCATTTATAGGATCCATACCTTTATTAGGGATTTAATCTAGCTGGATGATTGTGAGGTTGTTGTTGTTGCTCAATTTTGTTGCTTCAGTGGTAGATTTCATTATACCCATTAGCTTCAGCCTCATTATCATATTGCTTTTGTCAAGCTTGATTAAAAATTACCCATTAGCTTCGACGTCACTTTCATACTGATTTTGTCAAGTTTGGTTAAGTGTTTTTTACCAAGCATGAAAAGTAATTTATATTATGTACTTAAATGGTTGACTGTAGCTGATATCTGAAAAGTAAACTTGCCCATTAGGCTTTCAAGTTTCAAGTGTATCACGTTAAGCCTCCAATTTAGATTTTGCCACATTAGGTCCTCAAGTTTCAAGTGTATCACATTATGCCTCCAATTTAAATTTTATGCCAAATTAGGCCTTCAAATTTCAAGTGTATCATATGAAGCTTCCAATTTATTTTTTGTACCACATTAGACCCTCACCAAATATTTGCAAAAAGATGATAAATGACGTCAACTCCTTTTTTTTATCAGAAATATAAAAATTAAAACTCAAACATTAACTTTGTGAGTTTTGGATAACGCTGAAACTTATTTACCAATTGATATTTTAGGCTTCTGATGGTTTTATGATAGAATAGATGTAAATAGAAGGCCTAATATGCAAGATTATCAAACTACATGCCATCAAGTTATATTTTGTACCAAATTAGACCCTCACTAAAATTTTGCAAACAGATGATAAATGGTGCCAACTTCTTTCTTATCAAAAGTATAAAATTAAAACTTGAACATTAACTCTTTGAGTTTTGGATGAAGCTGAAACTTATTTACCAATTGATATTTTAGGCTTTTGATGGTTTTATGGTAGAACATATGTAAATAGAGAACCTAAAATGCAAGCTTATCAAACTACAGGGTACTAAAATTTTAGAGAGGGCCTAATGTGGCAAAAAATGTAAATTGGAGGCTTAATGTGATACATTTGAAACTCGAGGGCCTAATGTGGCATAGAATGTAAATTGGAAGCTTAATGTGATACACTTAAAACTTGAGAGTCTAATGTGGTATAGAATGTAAATTAGAAGCTTAATGTGCAAGTTTATTAAACTATAAAGTACTAATGTGTATTTGTCCCAACTTTAAAATAACCCCCGCTAACTGTTAATGTACCCGAATGGCTATCCCATGAACTTTTTGCTTTGCTCAGGTACAATCGCTTAACTATGTTATTGGAGTTTCAGATGTTGCAACTTTGGCCTCCTACAATTCCATCTATATCAACATACATTGTCTTTAATTACAATGTATTATATACTTTTAATTCCAATAAAATGATAACTGATATTTAATTGATTGTTCCCACCATTTAAATAGTTGCGTTGACATACACACTCATCAATAGTGTCACCAATTATATAATCTTGGCACTTATATGAAGCTTTCCTTTGAATGGTATGGTATAAAAACAAGTCAAACTACTCAAGCTACATTTTATTACAAAGTATTTTAATCTCAACCCAAAAGAACATGTCTAACACTAGGAAAAGTCGACATGATTTTAGACGAAATATCAGGGTATGTGACTAAATTCTGCATTTTCGTATTATTTATCTCTAATATCCCACTGTCAAGGTAGGAGTATTCCGATATTTTGTCGGTGATAGGTATAAAATATTAATGTTTTTATGCCACTTTTTATATTAAATTTAAGCAAGTTTATGATTAATTGTTGATGAAAAATACTTAATTACTGTATTTTTCTATTTTCAGTAAAAGAAAGACAAATGCTGGAATTACTGTAGTTCTACGCAACCTTTACTGAGAAAATCATATCTGAAGCCACACTTTGAAATTTTGTGCGATTCTGGTTGCAAATGATTTCTGATTCACTAGGATTCAATTATAAAAAGTTTCATTTCAAATGGTTCAGCCAATCAGTGCCAATTTGATTTACAAAATCAATATTTCCAACAGTTGCGGCAAATTTACACTGTCTCTGGAAAATGAGGATTTGAGTGTCTTCCTGATGTCCAAATTGTGTGATCAATATATGTCTGGAAAGCTAAGACACAAACATAACTTTTCAACAAAAATTACTGGATTCATAGTTCATTTGGACACTCAGAATGTTCTTGGAATCTGCCTAACGGTCATTGAAGATAAAAAAGGAAAGGTTTATGCTTACTAGGACTACCATTGTGATTGGACTGCCATGTCACCACACTTCAGCCATGTGTACGAAATTTTCCACATCATATTCCACATGGAAGGTCAGATTATTCTAATTATATTAATTGGAATAATATCTAAACTAAAAGGAATTAGAGTTGCATATTAATTGGATTCCTAAAGAGATAAAGAATGTTTCTTTATCTCTAGTGTGAACATAAGACACATTTTACCTTAATCTCCTTGAGGTGGCCAGCCATACTAGGGAAGATAGGAGTTGGAGATTGAGTTTACATATTATCTCCTATATTCTCTAGGTTTTAGAAGTGTTTTAGGGTTAAACCTCTCCTAATTCCCTATAAATATCATGCATTGCTGAAGGGAAAACAGACCATTCATTACCAGCGCTCACGGCTGGACGTTTTTCTCTCCATTCTCATGGAAAAACAGCAGTTTATTTAAGGTTTTATATTCAGTTTTGAGTGTCATTTCATAGTAAGATTGTGATACACAAAGCCTAGTGCAAGAGAAATTCAGCCAGCCATTGGAGGAGTCAACCTTGTGACTTGGATCATAGTTTGGAGAAGCCAAGAAGAGAAGATTGAAGGACTGATTTCTAGCAGCCATCAACTTTGGATTTGATTTTTTTTCTCTTATTTTCTTCGCTATTTAAACTATGTTATCTCTTATTTATTTGATGGATAATTTAGAGATGATGTGTTGCTAATTTTCTATGAGGATTATGATGTAACCCTATTATGACTATTTAGTGTTTAATGCATATTTGAGTTTGATTCATGTTAAGGTTTATATTTCATTGTAGTTCTTAATGCTTTCCATGAAAATGTGGATTGATTTAGTATTTATATTGACTTAGGAATAAGGGATATAAATATGGATGGATGGACAATGAAATACATGGTTAGAGAAATATTGCATGCCTTAGTGACAACTTTGACAAGAACATATTGGGTTTGCATGTATTAGGGCTTAAATTTCCATATTTATATTAGGGATAATTAAATACGCTGTGCTTGCTACACTAGAGTGCATTGAGGAATCAACTTCTAGTCACTTATGGTCAAGGGGGGGTTAACCTATGAATCTATATTGCATTAGGGCTAAATAGGAGTAATAGTGGTGAAGTCATAATCCTTGTTTTCTTAAAATCTTGATAATACTACTTGCTGCCTTGTTCTTGTTTTTAATATTGCTTTGTTTTTAATTCATGCCTAGTTACACAACAACAATCAAACCAACACTTTTTTACTTTTCTAGGTTTAATTTACAATTTTTTTTAAAACTAGAGACATTATTCCTCGTGGCATCGATATAGATTTTCTTATTAAAGAAATCCACTTTATTACTTATTGATTTGTGAACTTGCGAGTTAATCTAAAATATACCACAGCAGTCGGTATGTTTGACAAACTATGTATTGTACCATATAGAATTCAATTCTTATTGCCCATAGTTTGAGACATGGAAACACAATTATTCTTAGCGGGCATGGGATAAACAAATATATATCAACATCTACCTTGGTAATGCTTCTATGATCCCGACATTAAATCACCAAGGCATGTGACGTTTTGTATTTAAACAGATCTGTACGCATGCGACATTTTTTTTACAAACTCAAAAAGTTGATATTACAACTGCCCAATGCGCAAGCGACATTGATATACTGAGAAAATGATTACTGTAGTTTATATTTAAGAAATTGAATATGTTGAGCTGTTTCATTTACCAAAGAAAACAAATTTAAGTTGTTTATATGGATGTTCTACAAATGTTGTTTACATATCCACTTCCTTACTCCTTCATTATTTTTGTTTTAAGACATCCATCGTTCACCAGTTTTCTTCAGCAAATTTCTTAACACTTGTGACTAAATACTTCAAAATGGCTAGTATGTGTTCTCTACCAAAAGTCATTATGCATATGATTATGGCTTTACTTGCAATGGAAGAAGTTGCAGGGATGGCCATTCTAGGGAAGCTATATTTTAGTAGGTGAAAAACATTCCCACATTTAATATTTCATTTTTTCGTTCTTCATTGAAGTTAAGTTAGAAAAATTCATTTAACATGTATTTTCCATTGACCATCACATCTTGGATCAAAAAGTCATTATAGAGCCTAATATTTCTTGCTCCTCTATTTAGTATTGTCAATGAGCCACAAGTTGACAGGTTACTTGAATATGCACTCAGCAACATAATACAAGATCTCATTCTTCAATTTGATTGAAAAAAGCTATTTCCATATATGTTGCATGATGACCAGTTTAATGTGAGCTAATCTTTTTCTTTTGTTTATTTGAAATTCCAAAATGTTGGTAACATTGAGGGTGGAAGGGGCTAAGCTCGTATACAAAGCGTTGATAATGAACTATCCTAATTTACAATCGTTGGCCTTTAAAAATTGCCCATGCATTAAAATAATTATCTCATTTAGTGGTGCTAAACGCATTGGCATTTTTGCCCAAAAGCTTTGGGATATAAGAAACATTGTAATTTTACCATCTTTGGAAGTTGAGTTGGTTTGGTGTTATTGCATTGAATGTATTCACGACTAACATCCACTGTACCACAATGGCTTTCCCTACAATTGTGGAATTATTTGGCCATTGTCACGCTTAACTATGTTATGCAGCGGTACATGAATGTTATAGTTTATGAAATGCAATATTAAATATATACCTTCTACTACCTTGTCGGTATTGTGCTCTAACTTTAAAGTTTTTTTAAGAATCAACGAGATAAAATTAATCCACAATCCCCAAAAATTATCATATTGTACAAATTGTTTCCTTAAACCCTTACAGCAACGTAAAAGTTGCCAATACAATGTAACATATAAACATAGTAACAACTAAATAACACAAACCTACTCACACAATACTCAAAACAAAATAAAATTCAACCAATTTAAATAGAAACATCATAGTGAATTGAAATAGAAAAACATAATATAGATGATGTGGACAACCTAAGTCAAGAGAATTCATTGCCAAAACAAATAAAATTTTGTAGCCTTAAAACCAGAAAGCAATAAGTGCAATTGACATTTCATAGTAAAAGTTCCAATATGTACCAAAGACTTGTGTATTGGATATTGTAGAGATGGATGAAGCATTTATAATTTTTTATTTTTAGTTAAAACAAGTCCATTCATATATAATTGACTAAAATTTTATTGTATTCAATTGCAAATAAAAATTTTTACAGCAAGGAACGACAAATATGCTAACATGTAATGCGAGATTTTAATGTTTCTTTTCACATTTACACTAGTCATCAACTTTTCATATCACCTGCATCTGTGGTCTCATTTGTACGAGCAGAGCTACGTTGCTGAATGTTGGTGCTTTCAAGTAGAACACCGTATGTACATATTTTTCTAGTTTGACTGGATCTCTTGCACCATCCATATTTCCACCATGCATGTCCTCGCTCAAGAAAGAATGCAATTGATTCTATATCGTCCAGCCCTTATTTTGAATCGAGGTGGATGTACAACTCTAGCAAGCACCTCTTCAAAAGCATTTCAATGTGTTGGATCTCCTAGTGATTGAATGGTTTCTGAGTAAGCTAAACATTGTACGTTGATATCATAATAAGAATCACACATATTATTTTCTGAATTCTCATGGATATCTTAGTGATTGAATGGTTAATGTTGTGATGCTTACAAACTGTCAAAGCATGAACACATGTGTGTCGATTGAGGGTAAACTAACTGCATGTGCAGGTTTTATTTTCCAAATTCACTTTTCCAATTACACTACCCTCGCAAACATCAAACTCATATAGGCTAGCTAGAAATACCAATAAGGTGGTAGCTTCAGGTATTTGATTATGCAAAATTTTGACAAGCCATTTGGTTACATAACATTTTATGTGCTTCGTTGCATCGTTTTGCGAGTCAAAAACCCATTTTTACAAAGTATCTCTTATCTAATTAAGGAGTGGAATAACATGCTCCACCCTAGCTTCACCCAGGAAAATATGCAAGCATTCTGAAATATTCATGGATACCTAATCTATTATCTGTGAAATATGATCGCGCCCATTTCGATGGATTTGCTTCCATTAGATACTGGTAAGTTAGCGGATGCATGTTGCAGATTAGATTCATATAGATATCGAAGTCTTTAGTACAATAAAACATTGCAACCTCATATAAATACTTCATGATTGCTTTCCAATCATTATTTTTCTTTAGTCTCGCATACACATTTTTCCATAGGTGGTAGTGGCAGTTTCCATGGTATGATTCTGAAAAATAGTGACCTCAGCTTATTGGCAAAGCTTAGGTATCTATCCGTTATGAGCCTAAGATGAGGTCGGTCTTTATAAACCTTTTTTATTATAAAAAAACCATAAATATAGTGTATCAATCTCAGTCGGTCAGATGCCATATGCTAGTGAATATATCTGTTCATTTTTGTCGAAACATGCTACGATGTACAAGATAATGCCATATCTATTTTTCAAGCACATGCTATTAGCTGCCACCACAGGCCACATGTGTACACACCCTCTTATGGAAGCTCCAACAGCCAAGAAGTAATATATGAATCTATTATCAGAGTTAGTCTAAATGCGAGTAAATGACCTTGGGTTGTTACTTCCCAAAGCAACATACCATAGTGGTAGTTTTGCATACGCTTTTTATGACATTCCCTATACAAATGCACATGCATGGTCTCTAGCCCTTTAAGCTTTCTTATGGCTCAAATTAGTGCCAAGCTTCTTACGGACGTTTGCAACTATATCTTTCAGTTTGACTTGCCATTCGTGCACAATCAATTTGGATTTAAAGTACTCATCTATCATTGAGCTGCTAGCTTATTGATGGTCATGGTGCATATGTCCAAGCTACAGGCGTGCTCTGGAATATATACTCTGATCATCCAAAAATTTAATTCAGATATCTTTGTCGCACAGAGATACAATTTGCAATTACTGTCAACACAATGAACATCATATTGGGCTTCGTCTAATTTTGTCACTCTAAACTCAAAATTATTTGCTATTGAAAACAAGATCAATTTTTTTTTATCTCCACTTTCGAACGAAACATTTGCTCAGTCTCAATGGCATTCTATCACTTTTAGAAAACCAACAAATAACAAAAATCCAAAGTCACCATAAAATTTTTTCTTTTTAACGACAAATTTTTAGTGGCGATAAGGAACATGGTTAGGCCCGCCCCCTTAGCAAACTAAAAATCCCAAGGAGTAACTAGAGATTACCTCTAGGAAGCTCAGTTAAAGCCCATTCTTCCCTGTGAAGTTGATTTTCTAGCATATATATTCCATCCTTGAGATCGAACCTTCTAGCCATTGGAATTGTCTCTTCTTCCTATTCTAAAAGTAGTGTCAAAAGATTTAAAACTCCATTCCTTTTCCTAATGCGCTGAAGGTCCCTTAGCAGAAATAAAGTCAAGGATCTTCTCCCTTGGTTGCTTATCCTCTAGTAGTCGATTTTTTTAAGAACTAACCTTTTCTAATGCCTCTTCTTTACAAGCCATAATCTCATGAATATGGTAGTTGTCTAGGATGAGTTAGGCCATCCTCTTCAAACTTTTAAGCTTTAGGCCCATGGTATATTTTTTGGTCCCTAAAGCCTTTAATATAAAAGAGTGGCCTAGGTCCAAACTTTTCAATCATATAACGATATGCTTCAGTGGTATCCAACTCATTAGACAAAGAGATAATCCAGCTCATTAGATAAAAAGATACTATGTAAAAGGCATGTAGCCCATTTAGCCAGCTTTTGCAGGTCCAGAATCTTGACTTATAGTTGAGACTCCGTATTTTACGAGAACATAAATTATGCAAGAAAATATTTGTCCTGACCTTTTCATCGAGAGTCTAGACTATAATGGTCATGATAATGATCATTGTTTTAAATTTACTTACATATAGGGCTTTTTTTTTTGTTCATTATTGATTGGTAATGCTTTTTTGGTATTTTTTGAAAACTATAATTCATATTTTTAATTGTGCATATTACTCAATATTTACACCAAAAAAAATAGTTTACAGTATAGTAAATTTACAACTCTACTCGAGGGAAATGGGGCTTTTATAGAAAATAACTATCAAGCAACTCTAAAGCATACTTTTTTCTTACACTTTTGATGCAGCAATCTTCAATAGCAGCCCAGCTGACATATTTTTGATTCATCCCATAGTGTATATGTCATAGTCACCACTACATGAAAACAAATATATAAACAACAAAAAAGATTTTAACTAATTGTCTTTTGTCATATAATTCGTTATTGTGAACTTACTCATACTCATATTAAGCTTTGTTGTCATGCAACCTCTTATTACATAATGGATTCACCGACTGAGGCAATTCAAAATGATGTTTGTTGAACTTAGTGATGCTCAATATGATAGGCAATATAATCTTCAAGCAATTTACATTTCTCTTTTCAAATTTATCACTGGTGCTGCCCTGCAACTTTAGATCATATAGGTCTATATGACAGGTATCATAATTTATGTGAGCTATAAGCGAATGTTTGCTATTATTGTTTATTGGCTTTAGCAGCTGAAAGCATGACCATCTATATGATAGATATTGATCATTAACATGTTCATATATAAGGTAATCAATTTACAAGTGTGTCACCCAAAGTTTTCTGCATTATACAGACCAAAATATGTTTTCCACAAAATGACTAAACAACATAAGTTTAGTTAGACAGACATACATAAAACTACTTACCAAACAATTTAATCAATACCAAAATTTGATAATTTACCCAAAACACAACATCCAATTTGCCACAACTCTTCAGAAAGGCATAAGGGTGAAAATGAATCATTTTCTTATTGTGGTGGAGAATTGCATCGATTTGTTGCAAGTGTGGCAAGTATATAAAGATATCAATAGAAACAACTATGCAAATTTGATAGTGAAGGAGAAAATTTTGATAGGATGAAACATCATAATTACTTTCAATTCAAGCCAAACTTTTTGGACTACTATATTCTAAAAAATACTCGTTATTAAAATAGCCAAAATCTATGTCCGAGGTATGAAGAAACCAATGCTTAAGCACTGAAACAGGAGTTGTCAAGGCTTCTAATTTAGATAAAATTGTTGTTGTTAGGGCCTTTGATGCTCATGCTGTTGATGATGCTCTTATTGCTTTTAATGCTCACGTTATTTATGTTGTTGATGTTGGGGCTACTAAAGTTGCTTATGCTTGGTGTCCAAGTCGAGGCTTGTCCTGAGGTCCACGGTGACCAACTATGCACTAACACTTTGTATAACCACCCTACATGACTATGTCTTTGTGAAGGTTCTGTGAGTTCTTTCAAACTACCAATGTTATCGCCATTACTTGCTCCAAATCCAGCATGTTGTAATTTACAAGAAAACCTAAAAATGCATCCTAGTTATCATCTTGTTTGATTTCTTTCGAGTGATGAGGCTGTGAGCTAGCAATAAAGACCAGCTCCTTACCATGGGGTGAGACAATTTGGTGATGATGAATAGTGCTTATAAAGCACAACGATGAATAAATTTTAATATGTGACCACGTAAGATTGCAACAGAAATGGACCATATAGAATCCACATCAGCCTTCACGATAGCCATGTTAGCTTTAACAATCTCCATGTCAGTTTACAATTTCTTTAGGCGATGCTACACTCTAGCCTAACATCGACTGAGAATGGCTCAAGTGCAAGCTGAACCGGAGAAACAATAGGAGCATCTGTAGGATCCATATCATAACGATGCTCCACAATGGGTTAGTGTGCATATTTACTTTTATGCTACCCATTTTTCTAGTACGTCATGTAATCCTTTCTAGCGTCATCCTCAACTAGAGTTAATGTCCAACACATTTCTTAGTAGACAATAAAATTTTCATGTTAGTTGGAGAAATGTATTAACTTATTTCATAAAAATGTTAACCATGTTAGCAAACATGTTAACTTACTATATTTTTTGAGAAACATAAGTTTTTTTTTTCAAGTTATCAAAATCAAGATGACTTATATACTTCTATCCAAACATCCAGGGTTATTTTGTGCCTGAACTCTTTGCAAAACCTTCCTCAATAGCAGGCACAATCTTGTAAGCCCACATTATATATATGAAAAAGGGATAAAAAATAATAATAAAGTTGAATTGGTGTACATCAAATTTACCTGCAAATCCTAAGATAATCCTTGAATGTCATATATGCTGGACAAATTATGCATTTGGTCCTTCTTGGCATGGTTGAAGTGGCAGTATAGTGATTCAAGTGTCAACTGGTATAGTAACCGCCTCCATAGATACCGACTGAAATTCTCCAAATCATCATCGAGCCTAAAAAATTATTGATCAATCTTTGTTTTACAATTCAGACCTATGAGATCGTTATTAACGAAGTATATCAACACAATCTCTAATGTGTTCTTCGAATCCTCATTCACATAGTTTATGTCCATAAAGGTTGAGTTCAACTTCTCAATTTTGATAGTGAAACATGTTATATATTCCAAATGTCATGATTCCTAAAGTCGAGAATCTCGACCTGACATCGGGCCAATTATAAAACAATCACAATGTTATGCAACTCTCTGTCCTTATGAACTAGCTTACCAGATTAGGGATTTCGACCCTAGGTGAAGAACAAAACTCCAAACCATTTCACAACATTTAAACACAATTCTTCACCATTGAAAGCCAATTTCCCAACTAACCCTCTTTGAGTATGCATTTTCATTAGACACCCCTAAATTTCTAAGACATTTTAACATTTAGGGTTTACCTTACTAGGTCTATGTGTTAATGGTGGGGTTTTTTTTGGTCGCCAATGGTGCATTTCTTTTTTTTTTCTCAATTGGTGATATTGGGGTTTTTAGGTGCTTGCTCGAGTTTTTTGCCATTTTTCTTTGCCACTGGTATTCTTGTCAGTTTAATCTACATTGGTTGGTGCTGAGATTCTTCAATGGGTTGTCCAATTTTTTGTTGTTTTTCTTCACCCTTAGCATTTTTGGCAATTTATTTTCTCCTCATCAAACTTTTCTTGAAAGTGCTCTTCAATTTCACATTTTTAGAAGTATCAGAAAGATTTAATATATAGAGTGAAGAGAGTGAATTATATGGAGAGAATGAAAAGAGAAAGTATGTGGGTTCAGTTTCAAGTTTGCATATAGTGAAGAGAGAGTATATATAGAGTAAATGGTAATGGAATGGGAGAAAGAGAAAATGAATTATTTTCAAAAAGAAAATTAAAAATATTTTATTTTATTAATTCATGCAATGGCTTAAAGATAGGGATATAAAAAAGATTCTGAAAGTCTAAAATTCAATCAAACATTTTTGAAAAATTCGGTCACAATTAAGATTGAGCTCGATATTGCCCAAGCCCTAGCCTGCCTAATTTCTTTTTTTTTTTATATTTGTTTATTGTTTGTCATATTATATATTTTGTAAATAGTCAAGTGAAGTTGGATAAGTTGGTATGTTCCTCACACATATGATGTATTAAATATATTTTGTAAATATTGTGAAAAAGCTTATTATTTTTATTTGAATATATTTTGTAAATAACGAAATGAAGATGGATCAGTTGGTATGTTCCTCACACATATGATGTATTAAATATATTTTGTAAATATTGTGAAAGAGCTTATTATTTTTATTTGGTCTTTAAAAATATTTTAAGCAAAAATTGTAATCTTGAATCAAATTTTGAGTTCGTCTCAAAAATTAAATTAAATTTTAAATTCAGATTTATACTCTAAATCCGAAACAGAATTTGATATTCAAATTTATAGCCCAGCTCAATACTCATAAAATTGGACATCGAACTTTAAACTTGAAACGTTCGTTCATTCCTGTCTGAATTCTTTCTGCTCGAGTTTGAATTTTTACGCTTGGATTATACTATACAGCTCCAATTTACCCGAATTAAAGGGAATTTTGCATGTGCGGAATTTAAAAAGGTAGGCCAAATATAATATTTCAGGAGCCCACTCAAGTAAAACCCCTTCAAATGAAGCCCTTTGGAGACCCCCTTACATGATTGACACTTGGCAAAAAAAAATTGAAAAGAAAAAAATGTAAACTAGTGAAACCGGTTGCAATAGGGGAAAAATGGGGGGAAAAAGTAGTTTGGGCGGCAAAATGTTGTGTGGCCAGGAAGATGGCCATATGTCTAGTAAAAAATTACTTCATATGGACAAAACTTACAATTTATGGAAACAAGTTACTAATTTTGGAACAAATTATGTATTATGGAAAAATAACTGAAAATGGAAAAAAAATTACTAAATATGGAAGAAAGTTACATATTTTGGAAAAAATTACACTGTATGACAAAATTACTAAATATGAAAGAAATTACTAAGTATAGAAGAAAGTTACGTATTTTGGAAAAAATTACATCCTATGAAAAAATTACTAAATATGAAAGGAAATTACTAAGTATGAAAGAAAGTTACTTATTTTGGCAAAAATTACACCGTATGACAACGTAAGACCAAATTACTGAAAATGGAAGAAAGTTACCTATTTTGGAAAAAATTACACCGTAAGAGAAAATTACCAAATATGGAAGGAAATTACTAAGTTTGGAAGAAAGTTACATATTTTGGTAAAAATTACACTATTTTCAGTAATTTGGTCTTACGTTGTCATACGCTGTAATTTTTTCCAAAATATGTAACTTTTTTCCATACTTAGTAATTTCCTTACATATTTAGTAATTTTGTCATACGGTGTAATTTTTTCCAAAATATGTAACTTTCTTCCATAATTAGTAATGTCCTTCCATATTTAGTAATTTTTTCCAAAATAGGTAACTTTCTTCCATACTTAGTAAGTTTCTTCCATTTTCAGTAATTTTGTCTTACGGTGTAATTTTTTCCAAAATATGTAACTTTCTTCCATACTTAGTAATTTTCTTCCATTTTCAGTAATTTGGTCTTACGTTGTGATACAGTGTAATTTTTGCCAAAATAAGTAACTTTCTTCCATACTTAGTAATTTCCTTCAATATTTAGTAATTTTGTCTTACAGTGTAATTTTTTCCAAAATATGTAACTTTCTTCCATACTTAGTAATTTTCTTCCATTTTCAGTAATTTGGTCTTACGTTGTCATACGGTGTAATTTTTTCCAAAATATGTAACTTTCTACCATACTTAGTAATTTCTTTCCATATTTAGTAGTTTTGTCTTACGGTCATACTTTGTAATTTTCTTCCATTTTCAGTAATTTTGTCTTACGGTGTAATTTTTTTCCAAAATATGTAACTTTCTTCCATACTTAGTCATTTTCTTCCATTTTTAGTAATTTTCTCTTACGGTGTAATTTTTTCCAAAATTGGTAACTTTCTTCCATACGTAGCATGTTTCTTTCATTTTTAGTAATTTTGTCTAACGTTGTAATTTTTGCCAAAATAAATAACTTTCTTCCATACTTAGTAATTTCCTTCCATATTTAGTAATTTGTTTATACGGTGTAATGTTTTCCAAAATATGTAACTTTCTTCCATACTTAGTCATTTTCTTCTATTTTTAGTAATTTTCTTTTACAGTGTAATTTTTTCCAAAATATGTAACTTTCTTCCATACTTAGTAAGTTTCTTCCATTTTCAGTAATTTTGTCTTACGTTGTAATTGTTTCCAAAATATGTAACTTTCTTCCATACTTAGTAATTTCCTTCCATACTAAATATGACAGGAAATTATTAAGTATGGAAGAAAGTTACGTATTTTGGCAATAGTTACACCGTAAGACAAAATTACTTCAAATGGAAAAATATTACTAAGTATGGAAGAAAATTACGTATTTTCGAAAAAATTACACCGTATGACAAAATTACTAAATATGGAAGGAAATCAATAATAAATATGGTAGAAAATTTGATATTTGGATAAAACTTTCAATGTTTTAACTCTGAACAAATTAGGAACACAATTTTTATTTGTACCTAATTAACTCTATAAATTGTAAATCAATAATTGGATTTCGTTCTATACCAAATGATGTGGCATATAAACTGCAAAAATTATTAGGAAATTTAAACATGTGATATTTTTATTCACTTTTTTCTATTTAGGTTATATGAATGAGCTATATTTTAACATGTGATATTTGCTAACTAAATGTGGCTTACATTTTAGTATTTCTACCATTCAAAATTTAAAATTGGGAATACTTTGGAATCAATATGTTCATGTTTTATATATCAACATATTGTATGCGAAGCGGAAATATGCATAAGTTTATGGAAATTATATTCATATCTAGTGAGAATATTTCAAAAGACTTACTGAAAATATATGTTTTCATTCCAAAGTTGAACTGCAACTATATTTTTAAATAACGATAGCACTATACTTTTTATCATATTCAAAATTTTACGTTTACCTCCCTTTTATTGAATGTCTTGAGTGGTACTTAAGAAGTAAATGCAAACATACAATTATGTATATTCATATTTGATTTTATTGGATAGGACATTAAGCTGTGAAAGGTCGTATATTACTTTAATGAACAAAAATAAAAAAGTATGTCACTAATTCTGACAACAAGCTTACTTATCACTGATTAAGTTGTTTACATGTTTAACCTATTACTCACTTCATTTGAGGCATTATAAATAAGTAGTAATGACAATAACCTAAGTCAAAAGTGTCCAATTAGATAAGTTGTTTAACACCTTAGTAATATTAGCGTTGATTACAAGTTAGACATCAAAAGGAAACAAAACACTGGAAAATTTGACAACCATATTTGTTTAGGGTTGTGGCCATGTTGAAGGATCCAATGCCACCCAAATCCGCTACAGTTGCTCGGCTTGTTGTTCCAATTGAGACTCCATCAAAGCTTGCCGTTCAACCATTGTACTCTGCAACTAGACTAGCACACATGGCCTCAATGCGCTGGAAGGACTCATCTACAGAGACTGTGGAAGAAGAAGAGACCTCACTAGGTGGGAAAGTGTCACTCGGACCCTTGCCTGCAGCAGCGGGTATCTCCACAGAATCCTCACCAATCCCACAATTCAGAGTGATGTTCGTCCATCTACCATGCTCCTTAACATACCCATGATGACTAAGAGTAGCCTCGGTAACCACATCAGCAGTCTAAGTGATGCTCACATCCTCGCCAGATACATCCACTTGAAAATGTTCAAAAACTTTTGTCAACAAAAGTGGATAAGGCAACGACTTATCCAGCCGGTGAACCTTCACTGTTTGACGGATATGTTGGAGAATGATGGAAGCTAGAGGTACTCCGGGAACACCTTGCAGCCCATTTAGCATCTTATCCAAGAAATAGAAGTCCGTAAGTCGGATCTCATTCAAACTGCTTGCTCGCAGAATAACATTCTCACTATACAAGTGGACTAATTCCCGCTGAAAAATTCTCAAATTGACAGTGCCATTAACTATATCAGAGAAATATTTACCAGCTTTGGGCATTCGTGGAGTCGGTGTGTAACTCAAACGAGTAATAGCTTCCTGTAGCGTGAACTGGGGATCAGCTTTGACACAGTCCTTAACCATAACAAAATCGAGTCCCTCATCACTAACCCCCAAAATTGATGCAAGAATAGGCCGAGTCAGATGAATCCGTCAATTACATACGAAGTAACCGTTTCACCACCCAGTTTGTTTTTCCTTTCTACGTTTGCATAAAACTCTAATACCAATTGATGATAGTAACAATTTGGTAATTGAAGTACTCTACCCCATCCAATCGAATCGAAAGCATCGGTCAATTTGAGAAGCGAATCAATATTGCCACTAACGGATTTTTCAACCACAACGGCATTACGTTTCCTCTGTTCACACCACTTAGCATTCGCCCGAGAAGTGAAACGTGATGCTTCGGATTATGTAACAGGCATTTCTGTCTCATCTGCTGGCCATCAAGATCCCCAAGATGAAGATGAAGCTGAGGGCCAAGCTTTAGCTCTAGATGATGCACACGCCCGAATGGTCCCGGCATTGATATCGGATTTATCAGCATCACGACGTTGTTTTCTGGTTCGTCCCATTGTAGGTTGAACACTACAGTCATACATAACGTTATTACACAAATGTTAAAATACCAATACATCCAAAAACCATACTTTTGGAGTAATGTAAGCATAATCAAATTGGTTTTTACAGTCAAAAGCACTTCCATAATCTCTACTTTTGTTGTAATGCACATGCTTTACGCATCCTATTTCCCCAACCACAGCAAATTTTATAATAAAACATTCATACACTAAATCTAAATTGCCCACAACACATATAGAGCATAACCAAACAAACGGCTAAGAAATCTCATAGACTTGTAAACACATTATCAGGAAAATAACACAGTCAAACAAACTATTCTCATAGACTCGTCAGCCCTACGTACAAAGAACTGATAAACTGTTTGTAACCGATTAATGAAAAAAATTTCATTTACCATTCAATTAAACTTAAATATTTGATATATGCAAATATTTATATTCGATGGTTAGGGTGCATTCAAACAAGAAAATCATTAGATTTATAATAATGGCGTGAATGATTGATATCTATGCTTCAAACCAACAGACTTCAAGAATTAAGTGCAAGAGACAGGATTCATATATATCTATAATGTTTTAGCAATGAACGGGTTTCCATCATAAACTGCCACATTATCTTTCACATTGCATAAAAAATAAAGTAAGCAATAACACAAATCAGTAGATGCAGCAAAACCTTACCTCAAATCTATGAATTTGTACTCTGGAAGGACCTGCTTGATGATATGTGCGTGGATGGAGTTGGCGACGCATGGCAGTATATGCTGCTGAGTGGGTTGGCTGGCGGAAATTTTTGATCTGACCGACTAACATGTACAGTTCAGCGCCGTTCGGGCTAAGGACCACCTGTCCTTGTTATAGTTGGTCTACGGGTGGGAGTAAGATTGGGGAGATGGGGGAGGCGGGGAGGTCTCAATTTTTTTTCTTTTCAACTTTTCGGGCTGCAATGTTAGGGCAAAAATTAATAGAATTTCCATCTATATTTGGACGGGTTTAATGGGTATTCGGGTGGGCCAACCAGTTAGGATTTGCAAAATTTTTTTTTTTCGCATTTACGTTGTCTTTGGTATACAAATGCAGAGACTTCCAGGCGTTAAGCCAGGCGCCTAGCATTTGAATGATTGGAAGAAATTTTTTTTTTTTTTTTTTCATTTTGCATTTACGGTGTCGTTTGGCAGGTGCCTAGCATTTGCAACTGCAATTTGTGGTTTTTTTTTTGGTGAAGTTAACTTGTTTGGCTCTATATAAGATCTAGGACTTTAGCTGGGTTACCATTCAAGCATACATATCTTTGATTTGGTTCCAAGGGAGGAAGATACAAAATTGTCAAATACATAGACCATTAACTGAAATTATGGGTTCATCTATTGATGAACATTAGAGCAATTCCTATTGCTACAATACTCCAACAAATACCACAAATCTCCGTTGGTATTGCTGAACATATTGTACGCACTCCCTTTCAGCTTCGTCCAGATTCTTATATGACTTGTACATGTTCCCCTTCCATCCATTAACTTGTTCATGATATTAAGGCCATGAATGATATATTCCTTGTTTGCATCCTTGGAAAACAACATACACTTTTTTACCAACCATATTCCTGCCATAACAATTTCAAATTTCAGTCAAATACACACAAAATTCGCATGAACTTCATTCTGAACTTTTCTATAAATGGGAAACAAATGTGACTAACCAAATTTATAATGAACAGAGTTAAAGAAGTTATTGCTGTCTGGAGCAGTTCCTAACTACTGCATATCAATTAAACTAACATTAATGTAACTACTGAATTTCAACTTACCCAGTCTATTAAATGCACCAATTAATTTCTCCCATGTTTGTTTTTTTTTTTGGCAATTAATTTATGCTTTTTGTTTCGCAATACCAGCGTACATGTGTATATGGCATGTTTTTTTTTGTCGGTAGGCTCCAGACACTAGATAGCTCCTTTATCAGATTCTGTATTTGTCAATTTTTATCAAACAAAGAGAGCTCCAGTTACATAGTCAGAGGTCGACGAATCAGCCTACATATATCGAGGTAAATATTTTGCACACTTACACACAACAATCCGGGAAAATTATTTCTTATTCGTGGGCTTGTCTGGACGTTTTGAAGTAGCAACACCAAACCAACAGTGTTA
Organism: Ochetophila trinervis; assembly: GCA_003254975.1. NCBI lineage: Eukaryota > Viridiplantae > Streptophyta > Magnoliopsida > Rosales > Rhamnaceae > Ochetophila > Ochetophila trinervis. The sequence goes on along the minus strand of QANX01002289.1, from coordinate 104,670 downwards.
GTTTAGGGAAAAATGCATAAAAAGCCAACATTAATAAATTAAATATACATGTCTCATACCCAACTTTTAAAAAAAAAAAAGTTCACTGCATACATTAGGCGTATGAGCCACGAATGACTTACCAAGGGAGGAAGATACTGGAAAAAAAATTGGTGGAGAGAGAGATTGTGATGGTTACAGTGCAAGAAAAAAAAAATTTATGCCCTCACCATGATATTTGAGAGAACAGACCGCTTATCTATAACTTCAGGATTGGGATTTTTCTTAAGTGAATAGATGCACATATGGACAATAATTCAACACAATTGTGGGGCCACATGGCTCTATATAAGACCACCAGTTTATTTCTTCCAAATTTTTTATTTGACCATATTGTTTCAAAATTTCTATCCAAAAATTTGACAAAACACCTTTTGGTTGCCACCTATTGCATTTGACCATATTGAAATTGAAATTTGAGCACACTTATTTGACACAGTTCTCCCACCAATTTGTCATTTTTTCAAATTTCACTTTCCTACCCATTATATTCTCACTTAATGTGTGGTTCATGTTTTCATTTAGCAATTTTCATGGGTCCCTCATATTGACTCGAGTACATGACAAAAAATGCCCAAATGTGTAAAATATAAATTTATTCAGCTATATGTGCAATAAATTATCATGTGTTCGAATTATTGCATTTTTTCAAATGTGTGCACTTAAAATTATACAAATTTGAATATCAATGCACTTGAAACTTGACTAGTGGACGATGCAATCTTGCAGGTTATATGGCCGACTCGCAGGGAAGTTCATTTCTGACTAAAGGCAATACAGGAAGACGAAATGATTTGTTTGCAAATGGGAAACCATATAGTTCATTGACATGCGATGATATTATTGGCGCAGAGTTTAACATTCTAGATGAAGCAACCGACTTCTACATGACGTATGCGAACATAGTTGGTTTTGGTATACGTAGATTCCACATGAAGAAATATACAAATGGTGAGATACGTAAACGTGTATGGGTGTGTGCTAAATAGGGGTATAGAAGTTCAATTTGGTCAGACAATAGTAACCGGACACGCGAAGCAAAGGCAATAACTCGGGAAGGGTGCAAAGCTACATTTGGCATCGTTAAGAATTGCGTGACCGGCAAATGGAATGTCTCCAAATTTGTTACAGAACATTCCCATCCTCTCCTCGCGATGCATGAGACACACTGTTTTCGTTCTAATCGGTCTGTTGAAGGAGCCTGTTTGACCCAAGCTTAGGCGATGCACAGTGTTGGCATAGGAACAAGTAAAATAATGGACTACATGGTTAAGCAGTCTGGTGGATTCGACCACGTTGGATTTAATCGCACTGATTTGCATAACTAGTTCACGAGAACACACAACGTCAGCATTAACTTGACTGATTCGGAGACTTTGATTGAACACTTCATGACAAAGAGAGAGTTGGACCCCGACACTTTTTTCAGGTACACTATAGATGCTGACATGCGTCTATGCAATATTTTTTGGTCCGACTCACTAGGACGTTTCGATTACAGTATAATCGGTGACGTAGTGGCATTCGATGCAACGTACAAAACAAACACATACTGAAAACCTTTGCTCATTTTAGTCGGTGTCAACAATCACTATCGAACAGTCATAGAAACTGTGGAAACATACACATGGTTGCTTAAAAATGTTTTGGCCGCAATGAATAATAAGCAGCCGGTATCCATCGTTACCGATGGAGACAAAGCAATGCAAAAGGCTATTTCAATTGTTTTCCCCAGCTCTAACCATCGGTTATGCACTTGGCATTTAGAGAGAAATGCTATGGCAAATTTGCACGACGTGCAAATGGTTAGAGAATTCACAACTCTTATGCTTGGCGAATACACCGCGTCAGAGTTTGATAGCCGATGGACACGCATGGTCGAAGAATATGATGCTTACAGTAATGTGTGGCTGAAAATGATGCATGAAACAAGAGACCTTTGGGCGTAGCACACAGAGATGCGAGAGCATGAATGAGTTTATTAACAAATACAGTAAGGGTCAACACAAACTATATCAATTCATAATTGCTATTGATAGGGCCATTTCAAGATTGAGGAACCAGGAGATCACGGATGATGTTGCGTCTAAATACAGCTCCCCAGTCCTAAGTACGCATAGCCAGGTAATTGAGAAGCACACATCTAAAGTTTACACACGGAAAATTTTTAAGATGGTTAGGGTGCAGATGCTGGAACAGGGGGGTCTTAACATGATTGACTGCATGGACTACAGGGATAAGCGTATGTAAACCGTTACAAAGTTCATGCATCCTGAACTAAGCTGATTGGTATCGTACGACTATAACCATGATCACATAAAATGCGCATGCATCCTTTTCGACACCACTGGCATTCCTTGCATTCACGCATTCTTCGTTATTAAACAAGAGAATTTCCAAGTCATTCCCAATTCCCTCGTACTAAAAGGTGGAGAAAAGATGCAAAAATGGGGACAAACTGTCATGATCAAGCGCTTGATAAAACAAATGACATGACATCGACCATTAGGTACGGCGCCTTGGTTGCCCACTGTAGCAAAGTTTGCCTCTATGACTCAAAGTCAGAACAAGGATATAGGGAGGCGACTGAAGACGTAACACGTCTAGCTATACATCTTTAAGAATTGGCAATCGTGCATGACCAAACGGAGTTGAGGATGGGGGATAGCCGAGGTAAAAGACATGTTATACAAGATCCAATGGTTGGCAAAACGAAAGGAGGCATTTTAGGGGGAACCAATGAGGCGAAAGAAAGAAAATGTGGTTCATGCAAGAAACCAGGGCACACCAAGCGAACTTGTGCAAAAAGGTTTAAGGAACCACTTGTTCAACTAAAGGAAATGGAGAGTGAAATTGGCGTCCAATATTCAAACACTATAGATTTCATTCATGAATATGACGAAAATAATTTCGGAAGCCAAGAAAGTAGTGTTGTTGACCTTAGCTCCCCAAAATATGGCCCGAACACATTGGATTTGAGAAATGGCGACCCACAAATGGCACCCACGCATATGCAATGGTGGTTTCCAGGTATACATACATATATTGAAATGACTTCATTATATTTAAGGATGTGCAAGTGGTAGGCGTCATACCCAGCGCAATGGCAGGCACCTGGTCTGGCAAAAATTGTTTTTTTTCTTATTTCTCACATTTTTGTTGTATACAGCTCCCCACGGCAGAATGGACCAGGCGTCATACCTGGCGCAATGGCAGACGCCTAGTCCTGTTAAATTTTTTCTTTCTTATTTGCCACATGTTTGTTGTATATGGCAAGATACGGCAGAACGGACCAGGCGTCATACCAGGCGCAATGGAAGGCACCAACTCTGGCTACAATTATATGTTGTTGGATTAGGCAACCAATTTTTTGTATCGGGCAGAGCGGAACAGGTGTTATAAATAACACAAAGTCATGTCCCTGGTCCAGCTAAACAAAAAATTAGACGTAGTGACAATTATGTTTTTATAAATGTATTGTATCTTATATTTCAAGCATGCAGTAAGACCGAGCAACAAGCTGGCTGGAAGTACTTACCTTCTACGCGTCTATTCATTAATGGTAATGGCTTATGATGACGACGGTGTTTTTTGCACAAACATGGCTAAATTATTAGAACTCACGGTGTAATGTTTAAATATGTACTTTACTTCAAAATCTAAATATTTGAGGTAAACGTTTTGGTAAACTATGCCATAAATTTTTTAAAATACAACCCGTGACTAACCATATTTGGTTATATGACACAGTTTGGTTATTTCAGCTGAATTGGAAATAGAAATGGTATGGCAAAGTTGTCCAGTGTGATTTATGGAGGATTTATAAAAATTTTGAAATCATTACATTTTAGTGATAGCACTATTGATGGCTGGATAAAACATAGAAAATGTTTACAAAATATAAATTTATAGAGCAGTTCCTACAAGATATATATACAGGGTTAAAGAATTGGAAAATGCAAAAATATGAAGATTACAAAAATGTTCTAAGAACCCTAAAGGAAGGCATGGATTCATACATGTTTCCTTCTACATTTCTTTCTCCCTCTCACTGATGCCAATTTGGTTTTGGTAGGATGGGGTGAATCAATGCGGTTCCCTACCCCTCTATAATGAGTATTGACGGTTTGCATCAATTGACCCAACCTCAGATTGTGGGGTTTGAACATGAGATCCATAGCTGTGAAACACCGCTCGAGCTATGAGTCAAACTACGGGGAAAAATAAGAAATCAGATCGATGAAACTATAATCGGAACCTTAGTAATATTGAGACCATAGAATAGGAAAAATATATATAAAATACACTTGGAAATAATTTAAACTAAAGTGGCAGAAAAAATTACCCTTGATAAGGAAAAATCAAATGACTCCATAAACTTTACGACGAATAGCCCGCAATCAAACCCATTATCTTGAGTGGTGCATTTTATGGGTTTACGGAGGGAGAATGACTCAAACGAATACCGTTTTTTGTACACTCTTGCTATCTCTTCAGCCAAAATGAGATCTAACGCCTTTAACTACGTTACATATCATTGTTTAAGTTTCGTAAAAGATAAAAACAAAATATAGTTCAAAATGTTTAAATCACAGACCCATACAGAGCAATATCAACACAGTTCCATGTAGACCATAGCCTAAAACCATGGTACTAAAATCAACATATGCACCAATTTTTTAGACTAAAATGAATGAGCTATATTTTGATGGTGCCGGAGACAAGTTCCAAAAACAAATGCGAACTTACCATCAAACGAGATGCACTATCTCGCTTGCGTATTTCCCTTGGATTTGGTAAAGAATCCCAAATCTCACAGCCATATCTCTTACGTACACAACTATAAGATACTAGTGGCCATTGTTGTCCTTAATGGGAATGTAAATCTACACAATGAAAATATTTTTGAAAAAATTGTTATTTTGTAACATATTACAAATCAACTGTATATATATATGAGTGTGGGGTTCGTATACTTATGGATGGATAGAATCTCATAGAAAAATTTTGTTTCAATTTTTGCCAGCAATGGAACAAGTTGTAATTTTCATCAATTGCATCTAACCTTTTCACAGTAGTCAAGCTTCCCACAGAATTTGGCGATTAATTTCCATGTGTTTGCAAACACTATAATGTCATCGGCCGTGTTTGCACGATCAAGTACCTTTTGCTGCAAATATAAAATTACATTTAATGCGAGGCAACAAATACGACAAATGGAGAGTGACATGGAACATGTTCAAAGTTCCACGTACACCAACATTTCATAATAAAATACAGTTCCTTGCTTGAAAAGCCGGCATCAAAAACCACTACTTCGACTCTTGTGGAGGGTATTTCAACCTTTCACGATATGTGAATGCTTCCATGGCTAAGTCAATTACCTAAATAGCCATGTTTAAATAAAACAATAAAAAACTATAGTAATTATGGCAAACGTACCGCATTTATGAAAGAATCACATTTACTATGCATGTAAAGATGGTAGCTTACAGTGGTTTTAAACCATTCACCAGGCGCTAGACATAGGATATTGGATCGGGTAAAATAAAGATGCTGCGTCTGAACAATTATCTCGCTGCTACACAAATGCAATGCAAATATTAAGTTAGTATAGAAAAGTCAAAAACCGGTGATATACAAACAATACGAACAGTGAAGTTTAAAAACAGCATTACTCGATGTATCGTAACAAATGAAACATACATGTCATCAAGATTTTTATCGAATGCGTACTGCAATAGCTTCACACGTGATTCTGGAAGTGGGCTATGCATGCGAAACAGACCAGCGTTGATGATATGACCCTCCCCGCCAATGCCACCCTACGTACAAAAATAGTAAATCAAAAGTGGAAATCAATTTTATCATTACTTTACGATTATGTTTAAGGAAGTATCCTTTATGGTCCAAACTCTATGCGAGGTGAGCAGCGATACTACTCAATTGGCAGCCAAACTGTTCTCCAAAATTAGACGAAGGATTGTTTCGCACAGAATCAGCCGCCTTGGCATTCTTTAGCTCCTCATTATCGGTGGATATATCTTGGATTACTTGAGTTTCAGCTTGGTATCGTGAAGGAGTGACTTTCACCGGGGAAGGGGAAGCATGGGCCGCCGATGCACAGACTATGCCATTAGCTTCTCCAACATGGGGGTTTTGGCGTAATGGTTTCTTCATTACGCCAAAACCAACAGACTTCATTAAATCTGCTATGTCGGATGTCACCCCCGTTTTAAGAGTTGCGAGCTCATCCTTGACCTCCTTTTTGAAACTAGACAACTCCTTCGTCAAAATTTCTACATTCCTAGTGAGAATAGTGAGTTTATGAGAAGCATCAATTATAGATTGACTATCAACAGGAATTTTAACGGTTACGTCAATAGTCGGGACCCGAGAGGACTTGTCTCCGGCCTGTTCTGCCTTGTTAGCCTGTCAACAAAATTGATAATTACAGTTACAGTACAATAACATGGACATGGCATTTAGAAGTAACTTTACGTACACTAAATATGAATTGGTAAGGCCGGATTTGCACATTGAGATTGCAAAGTATTAAATAGCTTCTTGAATTTCTTTGTCTCCTTATCGCCCCAAGCATTAACTGCCGGTATGTTTCGGGAAACTATATGTTTTCCCACCCATGCAACGTCCATATAAAACAACTACCAAAACAAGAAAAAATGTATCACAGCACCAAGAATCTATCCACTGGGGCCAATCTACACCTAATTAGGCATCCGAACCCTAAGTCTTCAACTGACAGGACCCGCCCTGGATATCCCTCCAGATTCTCCAGAGAGGCCTTGCCTGAGGAAGATTCCACCAGAACCCTTCGGGGTAGCCGACAGAATCCTCCTCCGAAAAAGGTTTAATAAACAATAAATCAATAAATATGACAAAAAGTAGATAAGATATAAATTATAAACTAAAGTATGCCATACAACAATAAGAATTTCATACTCAACCAATAATGTGGGTTTGAAGCAAGTGGGAATGACAGAGCCACTAAGAGTGATAGACAGAAAAATAATAATAATACAAATTTAACGATAAACAAAAATAAAGAAAAAGAGTTTAATACATAAAAAGAAGCGGTGGCGGAAGTCAAGTACAGATGTGATGCCGGCGGTAGTTCACGAGGACCTGCAGCTAGGACCTAGGGAACGAAGTTAAAACACAAAACGTGAGATATAAAAATCTCTATGAGTGCTCCTAGGTATCTACAAAATATAAGCTCAGTAGTTAAAATTATTTTCACTCAAACCTCACGTCACTCAGTTGAAAGGTTCCCCGTTTTGAAAATCATTTCGCAAAACCCTTAGTTTATCCCAAAATCATTAAATCATTATAACCGGTTTAAGGGGCGAAAACGTAATCTAAAACGATCATTGAAATCTCGAATCAATCACTAAAACCTCAAATATAATCTCAACAAGAAATATTTAAATTTATTTGAAAACATGTTTGTATAAAATGGCAGGTAGAAACATTTGCTAAATCCAAACCAATATAAACCAAATACCATTTAAAATCGTATGAATCCAAAACCATATCCAAATCCATAAATCAAAACATATCAATCCAAATCATATAAATCAAATCCATATAAATCCAAATCGTATGAATCCAAACCATATAAATCCAAATGGTATAAATCTAAATCATATAAATCAAATCCATATAAATCCAAATCGTATAAATCCAAATTCATAAATCCAAGTCTTATAAATCAAATCATATAAATCCAACTCATATAATCCAGATCCATAAATTCAAACCATATAAATCAATCCAGTACCACATCAAAGTATCGTTGCCGTGTGACCTTCAGCGTCCTGACGGCGTCACAGGCAGGGGGGAGGGGGTAAACTCATCACAACGAACCGGCGTCCCAAATCCGTCATGGCAGGATCCTCATCATCTCTCTCCCAACACGTGTCCGCAGCAGAGAATGGCATAATAATAATATAGCGCGCAATAATCCGTACATCTCAGTCATCATACAATATCGTGTAGTACTCCTCAAAATCATGAAACATTTCAAAATCATTTCCGAGATCATCAATCATCGGATTTTATAAAATTTCTCAAATTCCTTTACCTTTAAAAGTATCACAGTAAATTCAACGATTTCAAAAAACTTCTATTTATAAAATTTTTCAAAACAATCAAACCTTTAGTTATTAGAAAAAGTTGCCCCAAAACTTTATTAAATTTCACAAAAGCTCAAATCACATTAAATTCATCAAATTTTCCACAAGTTGTAAAATATCGGAAAACTTCAAAATCCATTAAACAATTAATCAAAACACAATTTCTATTGATTCCAAATAAATAGGAAATTCATCAAATCATAACATCAAACTCATGCAAATATTAAATCATCAAAAACATATTTAATAATTATAATTTAATGCATAAGGAAATTTCAATTCAAACAAATTTATAGAATTTAAATCAAATATAGCATATATTCCCAAATGATTTAGAAAATAAATGCACTCACTGGTCTGACCCGTGCTCCTGCTGGATCTCCGATCCAGCCCTCGAACGTGCACGAACACCTAAAATAAATTACCAAAACACTTTTTAAATTACCGAAACTAACCAACGGCTCAGAGGAGTACTCTAAGTCTCCAATTACAAGATTAAAACACTAATTACAAGATTGCCCAGCAATTTCAGTAATTACGAAAATACCATAATATTTTCAGAAATTACGAAAAATGTCCCAAATCGGTAAAAATCCTCAAAATACTTAGATTTTCCCGTTTCAAATCCGATTTCAGCAAACTTTATACCGAAACAAAATTGAAGATGCAAGGAACGAGAATCTACCTTCAATTTCAGGATTCGTCTTAGCCAAAAGTTGGAATTGGTCCCGGAAGATCGAACCTCGGCCGGGATTGAGCGTTTTCGAATCCGACCAAAATTAGATCAAATTGAAGGTACAGCAAGCTTGCCCACGACCCTAGGAACGCATTGGAACGGGTGGTGAGCACCCACTCGCCGGAAAAGGACGAGATCGGCGGCGGCGCGTGGAGGAAGACGGCGGCGATGCGTGGGCGGCGCGTGGGGCGCGTGGGGTGGTCAACGGAATCCGGACAGCTGCAGATCTGGTCACCGGCGCGGTCTGAGGCCAGTGGTGGTGGCTGTGTCGTGCCACTCGCCGGAGATCGGAGTAGATCGGGGTGGAAAGGTGGCTGTCGCGGTGGTTTTTCTGAGACTTCGCGGCCATTTTCCGCCGTGCTCCGGCGGTTTCCTGGGTCAATCTGGGTACCAAAATGTAGATCGTCGCACCATCTTTCCAACGGTACCAAGCACGCTCCCTAACTCCACCGGAACAGTGAGATCCGGCCGGCCAAAGATGGTGTCGCGACTGTTCACGGTTGCGCGGGCTCTCGGTTTTGCTGTGTTTTTCGGCGATCTAGGTCATTTCACGGCGAACCACCGGTACGGGGAGGAAGAGGAGGTCGCCGGCTTCGATCTAAGGGTGGTTGTCGGCCAACTCCGGCCACAGTGTGGTGGCTGCCGGCATGGGAAAATAGCTCGGCGAAGGGGGAGGGGAGGCGTCAGGGGGGGTGTGCGTGCGTGGAAATTTCCAGAATTTTTTAAAGATGCAGACAGGGGCAAAATGGTCATTTCTCACCCATAAATATCAGTCTTTGCCAAATTACCAAAAAGCCCTTCACACTAAAATGACCATAACTTTCCGGTCTTAACTCCGAATCAAACGTACTACTAGTCTATGGACTCGTATCGACAAGCTCTACGCAACGGTACCAAAGTCAAAACCAAATCACAACCACACAAAAAGTCAACTCTGGGCCCACTTAAGGTCAAACTGGTCAAACTTGAAATTTTTACTATTTTTCTCAAAATGGGATGTTACATCAACAGCCTTCTTCTCATCCTCTATGAAACCATGAGCCACAGACCACACGCGTTCAGGGACGCATCGAGTGTAAAACGTCCGGATGTCCTCGATTTCACCACAATAATGTGACTTCTCCTTACTGTCGAGGTCTTTCCATTTTTTACCCAACTCCTTAATAACCTGTAAAAAAATTTCAAAATCAGCGTCCAATATGCATTTTAAAAAAAAATACAAATACGAAAGTGAAAATCAGACTAACCTGTTTTGTTGGCCGCTGTCCATTGTGCTTCATCTTTTTGCGTTCGTTCGTTTTGCAAAAAATGAGGATAAAGACCTTTGCTTTGCCATTTTAAGGAATGCATTAGTAATTTCACCGTACCAATTTTTTTATCAAAGCCATTATACTTACAGATTATTAAACCATCCGTTGATTTTTTCGTTTTCGATTCCCTTTACTATTGGATGGGCGTGTCTCGGACGGGCATGGCTCAAACGGCCCTGCCTCGGACAGCCTTGCCTCAGACGGGCGTGGCTCGGACTGGCCTCCCAATACGTGTTTGTTTTTTGAAGACTACATTGTGCAACAAGATACAATGTTACTAAATTTACACGCAGTCAATTAGTCACATAAGTGAATATCGTAATCACAAAGTATATTTATTAACAGAGATAGCCAGGGAAAACATACCATGATGCTTAGTGAACATAATACAGTTTCGTGTAGGCCCTTTCGGTCTTAAAATGCAAACCCAAATTCTTGCCAGATGCCTAAAGCAAATACACTCGCATACCAATAAACAAAATAATGAGCTAAATTAATACATCACTAAACCCTACTAATCTATTGAAAGGGTGTTTTCGAATTTTGTAGAATATGATTCCTTTCAACCATATTCTACTACAAATTATCTTTGAGCCTAACAATATTCCATACACTGTTGTTTAAAGAAACCCTAACAACAAAACTTTAATAACCTTGAAAATGAAACCTTCAAAAAGTAGACAAAATATCAATAGTAAAAGTTCAATATTTAATTACGCTTGGCAAATTCAGTGCACAAACAAATCACGACATAAACAAAATATATATAAAATCAGTGCACATACTTAATAAAACAGCAGGATTTGCATAAACTATGTAAAAATTTCAGATAATACTGGCAAAGCAATTGTAAATAATACCATCTTTCAATAAAATAGAAACACAACAATACAAACACAACAATTAAGTTATTCCCCTAGCTTATAAATGAATATCCAATTATATTATCCTTCTCAAACCTGTTTTTCTCTGATTTGTTTAATGATAAATCAAAATTTAACATTTTTAGACCAAATTTGCGAGTTGGAAAATTTCTATACTTAATATAAGTTTCTAAACATAATATTTAGCATCTAATCACTGTAGAATAAATAAAGATGTTAACTCCCTCATTTTTGCCATATACGTTGATGCAAGAAATAAATGTAAATACTACGTATTTTTGTGAAACCCCTTTGAACAAAGTCATCGTCTTCATCATCATCATGTTACAATCACCATTAAAACAATTAATTCAATCAATATTCTCAAAGCAAGAGAGAAAAAAATCAAAAAACTCAATGTTGCAAATAAATGCAATAGAGAGAGTGTGACTATTAAAATAAAAGATGAAACAAAAAAGTAGAAAAGGCAAAAGGAATAAAAAGCATAACAGCAGTTGGAAACTGATTTTTTTTTTTTAACTTTTTGTTTGTTAGCTCCACCGGTGAATAGAGGTACTTAAGGCTTTGAGCACGTGGTTTCCATGTGCAAATGTATACAGATTCAATATTTTGTATACACCCATAACCCACATGCAAATCACCATACTGAAAATAATGAAATTGGCTCAGAAATATTGCTTACCATTTCAAAAGCAGCAAAGGATGGCCGACGAAAAAACAGACCTGTCGTGAAGAAGAAAACGGAGTAAATGGAGGAAGCTGCCGTGGTCGGTGTAGAAGAACGGGGGCAAAGGAGGGATGGCGCATCGGGGAGAAGTCAGGGGAGAGAGCTCCTGTTGTGAAATGGAATTGATGAATTTTTGATTTCTTATTTTAGAGCAAAATATTATGAAATTATAATTGAGAAAATATAAAAATAAAGGCTAAATTTGTAAGTACACAATTATTATTATTATTATTATTTTCAAATTTTTTGACGGAACAATTTCATTACCATTTGCTCCTAACAGGAAGTTCATGCTGGACTCTTGTTGGGTTGCACTTGAAAAAAATCCAATATTTCATGGTAGATGCCTCGATGGGTTATTTTTCTTTCAAATGGACCCAGCCGCAATTATCCAAAGAGTCCTATTCGATGATAGAAAAAGATATGGTCCAGTCTTATCCCTTTACCAAAGTGAACAGGTGTCATCACAGAATGATATATCTCCCCTAATTCAGCAAAGCACAGCCACAAGAACAAGATTCTTTTCATTTTCTAACACTAATACAGACACAGTGGCCCTCTTCTCATTAACGCGTAGCAACTAGCAAGTTTCTTTTTTAGTAGAGATTGACGGCAGGGATGTCGTTAGATGACCTTTTCACTACGCTTTTTTCAGTGGGCCCAGTTCAGAATAAAGTGCTGATGTGGAGGGGACAAGCGTTTAAGTTTTGAAGCCTTTGCTAGCTAAACAAGGTACCCCTTGTGGGCCATGTGCCACGTGGTTATTTTGCAAGTGGGTTTTGACAGCTTTTTACCTGGGGGAACCAATCACATCTCCAGCATTTTTCCATAAGCCAGAGTTTGCTATTTCTTCAAGAAAGATTGGCCGCAGCTAAAATGTTTCTAATTTCCCACTATTTTTTTTTACTATGAAATACAAATCCAATTAAGACATAAGCAAACAAGCTCTTCAACCCCAAGTTCCCCTACAAATACAAGAATGGCATCATTATTAACTCTAAAACTTCTGAGTAGAAAAAAATTAATAAAAATAATAATAATAATAATAATAATCTTTATTGTTGTAAAGTAAGGTTGTTGTTTTTTCATACTGATTGCTAAAATAGGAATCGAAATACCAATAATATGGGACTCCCATACAGATAGACTAAAAAATTGTTACTGAAAGGAATTATAGATATTCTATGTTAAATATTTAACATTTAGATTTAGGGATCACAAATAGATTCAATTACATCTGCGTGTTATTTGAACACGATTCAATTGGTGAAAAAGATATGATTCATAGAAGAATTATTAAGAATATTAATCCAATTTTTCCAATCCAATATTATACTCTTAAACAGAAGGGTGTTTTAAAAGGCAATCTTTTTTCTGATATATAGCATTTCTGATATATAGCATTCTGATATATAGCATTATATATAATAATATATATTATATTATATATATATTATAATGCTGTAATGAGTTGGGTATGCTCTGGGACGGAAGGATTCGAACCTCCGAATAGCGGGACCAAAACCCGTTGCCTTACCACTTGGCCACGCCCCATTTCTATTCGACCCTAAGAAACACTAATATTGGTATTGGTTGTTCGTCAACTCCAGTATAAATATCTATAAAATAGATAGATTGTTGCTAGAATTTTAATATGGGTCGATATAGAATTAAACTGAATTTATTGATCATTACATAGAATTCAATTAAGATATTGTATGAAAGTATGATTTATTCTATTCTCTTTTGATTTGAGAATTGAAAGGATTTTTGATTGGGGGAGTTCAAATCAAAGAAGGTTTTTGGGGTCTATCTTATTTAGTTTTATCTTATTTAGTTTTATTCATTTTCCCTTCTATCAATAACTCAACTTATTAATAACTCAATCAAAATAAATACAATTATCTTCAATAACAAAAAAAAAAAATGTTTGTTATGCTTAATATATTTAGTTTGATCTGGATCTGTCTTAATTCTGCCCTTTGTTCAAGCGGTTTTTTCGTCTCCAAATTACCAGAGGCCTACGCTTTTTTGAATCCAATCGTAGATGTTATGCCAGTAATACCTCTGCTATTTTTTCTCTTAGCTTTTGTTTGGCAAGCGGCCGTAAGTTTTCGATGAAATCCTTAATAATGTCCTAGCCAAATTC
>QANX01002289.1:45669-80669 GCA_003254975.1 Ochetophila trinervis | reverse complement strand
TTTCTAGTCTTGTATATACCATCTGTTTTTCCCTTAATGTGATTCTGAAGCTTTTATGCAAAGATATAATATTTTTCTTTTCTAGAACTCCTCTTGGGTCATACTCTTAACATGGTATCAGAGCTGTTGATGATCTTTGAAGGCCTGAGTTTATAAAACCAGAAAACCAGCATTTTTACAAAAAAAATAAATAAATATATATATATATATGTTGCAAGAGTTCTCTCCAGAAAATCTTTTTACATTGTTTCTCTTTTACAAATGGCCTAAACTCATTATTCAGCTCCTACACCTCCCATTTTCAATGGAGAAAATTATGCAATGTGGTCTATAAATATGAAAGCTTATTTACAAGCTTTTGACTTGTGGGAAGTGGTAGAGGCATATAGGGATCCTTCTCCTTTAAGGGAAAATCCTACAATTGCTCAAATTAAGCAACATAGTGAGGAGGTTGCAAAAAAATTCAAGGCTCTCTCCGCATTACATGCAATAGTTTCAGATGTCATGTTTACAAGAATCATGGCATGCTCTACAGCTAAGGAAGTTTGGGATAACCTAGGTAGCCATAAAACAAGACGAATGCAAGTTTTGAATTTAAAAAGAGAGTTTGTAACTTTAAAAATGAAGGAGACTGATTTGGTCAAAAATTTCACAGATAAGTTGATGAAAACTGTGAACCAAATTAGAATTCTTCTAGATGAGTTAAGTGACAAAAGAGTGGTGGAGAAAGTACTTGTCAGCTTGCATAAAAAATTTAAGGCAAAAATTTCTTCTTTGGAAGAATCTAGAGACCTAAATGAGATAAGCTTGGCTAAGCTTGTAAATGCATTACAGCCACAAAACAAAAGAGATCTATAAGGGAAGAACAGGTCTCAGAAGCTGCATTTTTTGTTTAACAAAAAGGCAAAGCTGCAGACCACACACACCAGAGGAAGCAAAGAGGAGGAAACAGGGAAAAATGAAGAAATGAGAGTGTTTCCAGCCTAGATATCAACAATTGGAAAGTGCTCTTACTGCAAAAAGGATAATCATGCAGAAAAATTCTGCTGGTTTAGGCCCAATATCCAGTGCAGAAATTGCAAGCAATTTGGACATATTGAGAATGCTCAAATGCTACTAAGTGTAGGTCAAATGCTTGAAAATGGGTATTCTTTACATTTTCAAGGAAAAATCTGCACCATTAGTGATAGAAATGGCTATGAAGTTTTAAATGTTAGCATGAGAGACAAGAGTTTTATAGTAGAATGGAACAAAGGAAAAAATCAAGTCTTTTACGCAAAAGCTAGGGAAAAGACCAAGCTTTGGCAAAAAAGACTTAGCCATCATAACTTTGAGTCTTTAAATTTGATGCATACAAGTCAATTAGTTGAAAATCTATCTCCTATCAAGCTACCCCAGAAAATTTGTGATATATGTCAATTAGGGAAGCGACATAGGCTTCCATTTCCCAAATGAGGTGCTGGAAGAGCCTCTGAAAAACTACAACTTATTCATAGTGACATTTGTGGTCCAATGAATGTAAATTCCTTGAATGGCAGCATATAGATGATTTTTCGAGGTTTTGTTGGATCTATTTTTTGAAGCAAAAGTCAGAAGTGGCAGAGGTCTTCAAAAGCTTCAAATTATTGGTGGAAAACCAAGCTAATAGCAGCATCAAGATTGTGAGAACTGATAATGGAACTGAATTCACAGCAAAAATATCTGAGGAACAATGCAGCCAAGCTGGAATTCAACATCAGCTCACATCTCCATATACTCCACAACAAAAGGGAGAAAGTGAGAGGAAAAACAAGACATTAATGGAGATGTGTAGGTGCTTACTCTTTGAAAAGCACTTGCCAAAAAGCTTTTGGGCAGAAGCAGTGAGCACTGCTGCCTATTTACAAAACAGGTTGCCCTCTATAGTTTTGGAGCTCAAAACTCCATATGAAAAGTAGTATGGAGTCAAGCCAAATGTGGAGCATCTCAAAGTTTTTGGAAGTGTATGTTATGTACATGTTTCGGATGTTAAAATAGATAAATTGGACAAGAAATCAAACATTGGAATTTTCGTTGGTTATAGCAACACAACTAAGGGGTTTTGGGTATACGTTTTGGAGACCAAGAAGTTAATTGTGAGTAGAGATATTAATATGGATGAATATGCTACATGGAATTGGACCAAAGAGGAGGTCCAAAAAGAAGAAATGAAATATGTTCAAGTTGTTCCACTAAATCAAAATAAGGAGGAGCTGACGGATGATGAAAATGCAGTGGGAGTTAGAGGCACAAGATCTCTTATTAATGTTTATGAAAGGTGCAACCTTGCTTTAAGTGATCCCTTCACTTTTAGTGAGGCAAAGCAATATAAAGAGTGGAAAAAAGCTATGGAAGCTGAAATAAGCATGATCATCAATAACAAAACATGGGAGCTAGTTTCAAGGCCACCGGGAAAGAAAGTTATTGGAGTTAAATATTTAGGACCAAACTGAATGCAGATGGGTCCTTAAACAAACATAAAAAAAGATTAATGGTAAAAGGGTATGTGCAACATCTTGGAATTATTTATGGTGACACATTTGCACCAGTTTCAAGGCATGAAATTGTGAGATTACTGTTGACCCTTGCTGCCCAAAAAGGTTGGAAAGTGTTTCACTTCGATGTCAAGTCTGCATTCTTGAATGAATACTTAGAGGAAGAAGTCTATATTGAGCAACCCGAAGGGTATGAGGTCCAAGGTGAGGAGGATAAAGTTTATAAGTTGCATAAGGCTTTATATGGGTTGAAACAAGCTCCAAGAGCTTGGTATAGTAGAATTGATAGCCATTTGGTGCAGCTAGGCTTTCATAGAAGTGAGAATGAGCCTCTTTGTATATCAAAGCAGACTTAAGTGTAAAAAGACTCATTGTTTCGCTTTATGTTGATGACTAACTAGTCACGGGTGAGGATTCTAAAGATATAATGGAATTTAAACTGGAAATGCAGAAAAAATTTTGACATGTCGGACCTTGGAGTAATGAATTATTTTCTTGGAATGGAAATTGATNAAAGTGTTTCACTTCGATGTCAAGTCTGCATTCTTGAATGAATACTTAGAGGAAGAAGTCTATATTGAGCAACCCGAAGGGTTTGAGGTCCAAGGTGAGGAGGATAAAGTTTATAAGTTGCATAAGGCTTTATATAGGTTGAAACAAGCTCCAAGAGCTTGGTATAGTAGAATTGATAACCATTTGGTGCAGCTAGGCTTTCATAGAAGTGAGAATGAGCCTCTTTGTATATCAAAGCAGACTCAAGTGTAAAAAGACTCATTGTTTCGCTTTATGTTGATGACTAACTAGTCACGGGTGAGGATTCTAAAGATATAATGGAATTTAAACTGGAAATGCAGAAAAAATTTTGACATGTCGGACCTTGGAGTAATGAATTATTTTCTTGGAATGGAAATTGATCAAATGGAGGCTGTACTTTTCTATCACAACAGAAATATGCAATGGAGTTGCTGAAAAAGTTTGACATGATGAATTGTAAAGCTGTAGATACACCAATGGTACAAAATCAACAATTTGAATTCAAAGATGGAGCTGAAAAGGTCCAAGGATCAGTTTATAGGAGCTTCCTATACATATGTGCTTCTTGGCCAAATTTAACCTTTTCAGTAAGTATGTTGTCTAGATTTATGCATTCTCCCTCTCATATTCACTATCAAGCAGCCAAGAGGATACTAAGATATGTGAAAGGCACTATAGATTTTGGAATATGTTTTACAAAGCAAAAAGAATGAAATTTTAGGGATACTTCAGGATATCTTTTCTCTTTCGGTTCAGGTCCATTTTCATGGTCTTCTCAAAAGCAAGGTTCTGTAGCACAATCTACAGCTGAAGCAATGTATTATGCTTATGCTTCAGCTGCAGCTACAAATCAAGCCCTTTGGCTGAGAAAATTGATGGTGGATTTCAATGAAAAGCAAGATGGAGCTACCACCATTTATTGTGACAACAAGTCAGCCATATCCATTGCTCAAAATCCTGTTCAACACAGAAGAACTAAGCATATACAAGGGAAATATCACGTTGTAAGAGAACCTGAAAGGAATCATGAAGTAAAGCTGGTGCATTGCTCATCTGAAAATCAGCTGCAGATATATTCACTAAACCTCTCCCAAAAAACAAGTTTGAAAGATGGAGAGCTTATCTCAATGTTTCCCCCAAAAGTACCAAGGAGGAGTGATGAAGGTGGCACTTTTGGTGACATAGCTGCTGACATGGCAGCAAAGAGGTTGAAGATGAAAACATATTTTGTGCAAACCAAATTAGTTCAAATCTGGTTGATTTTGGATCAGCTTTGTGTCAAGTGTTTTGGTTTCATGTAAAACAAGTAAACTAAGTGTACCTTGTGTTTAGTCTTATTTTGGCTGGTCTTTTTGTTAGTTTTTAGTGGCCTATTAATAGGGGTAATCAAGTCTGTAAAAGGCAGCATAGTTGTATCTGTCAAATGACAGATGTTAGGTATTTTATTTTTGTTTCTAGTCTTTTATATACCATATGTTTTTAATGTGATGCTGAAGCTTTTAAGGAAAGATATACTATTTTTCTTCTCTAGAACTCCTTTTGGGTCATACTCTTAACATGTTCACTCAAGAGTCGATTATACTACAACACTCTTATGTTCTCATTCCTTTTCTAGAAAAAAGGGAAACCTGGGGAAGGTTGCTGTAAGGGGATATTCTTATCAATAAGGCTTCTCATTGCAAAAAAGTTTTTGGGTATCTCTCCAGTTAACGAGTTGTTCAACAAGTCCATGTAAATGAGAAATCCAAAATTGCCAATCGAGTTTGGAATTTAACCACTCAAGTGGTTCCAAGACAAATCCAACATCTGCAAGTTGCTGCTTGACCCAACCATTGAGGTATAGAAGTTGTGAGTCCATAGTAGGCAATAAAGAGAACTTCGAGCTTTTGGAAATGCAGAGTAGGATCTGCAGGCAACTCTTCATTTTGGATGTTCATTGTGAGGATTAAAGTGGTAAGTTCTGACATTCTATAGGATTTCAAGAGCAAAAGAAATATTGGAGATGCCAAAATTTGAAAGAGAGAGGTTAGAGAAACTATGAAAGTCGTTGAAACCTTTAGGTAATAAGCTTCCAAAGTTATTCTTAGCAAGATTTACATTGTTCAAATGTTTACAAGAAGGAAAGCTATCAGGAATAGGCCCGGCAAGCCTATCAGAACCTAAATCAAGAGTGCGCAAACTAGCCAATGCAGAACATTTAATATCAATTAGACCCTCCAACGAATTGTTTCTTATGTTTAACACACACAGAGCATTAGAGTTTGACAAGGATAAAGGTATAGAACCAGTAAAACTATTTGAATGAGCTGCAAAGTATTTCAGCTTTGGACACTTATGAAAAACATCTGGGATAATTCCAATAAACCCATTAGAAGAAATACCAAAATGAACAAGGTTAACGAGTTTGCTGATAGCTTTGCTTAGTGGTCCTGAAAACTTGTTACCTTGAATGTTTAAGAAAATTAATTTTGACAGTTGAGATAGACTTTCAGGTATACCACCAGTGAGATCATTCACGCAGAGAGATAGTTGTTTTAAAGAACTACAATTTCCAAGTTGTGGAGGAAGATTACCAGAGAAGTAGTTTTCCAAGAGCTTCAATACCTGGAGTGTAGAAGAATTATCACAGATACCAGCAGGAAGGTACCCATTGAAGGTGTTTTGAGAAAGATCAAGGATATCAGCAGGAACATAGCCAGAAAAATCATTAAAGCTCAAGTTTAGAACCTATAAATTTTGGCAAATGGAACAGTGACAGAGGAAGTGTGCCTCCAAGTGTTGTAAATTGATCCAAAGTGGCTAATGATTCAGAGAGTTTTCCAAAGAGTCTCATTTTGGGAAGCTCCAACTTTACTACTCTACATGTTTCAATGGGACTGTCCAATGCCAAAGATGATGAAGATTTGCATGCTATGCCTGTCCATTTACAGCAATTATAAGAGAAATTGGTGTTCCACCCATCGATCATCATCGTCCTCAAACCTCTCATAAAATCCTGTAATGCTTTCATATCATTTGGGTTGCCTGTGACGTTCTTCTGAGAACTCAAGAGTCTGACCAACTTGGAAGATCAATGAACCCCAGAACAATAATCATCATCAAGAAATATTTACATAGAAAGTGAATCGACAATTAGCAAGATTAGAGAAGAAAAGTGCATAGAAATCCAACACTTATGCAAACTAAATAAAATAGTTTACCGACTAACATGGTAATTTAATGTTGCGAAATGTTTATGATAGCCTAAAATGAAATTAGAGTCAAGGTTAGGTCAAGTAACGTATGACATAGTCAACGTTTTTGCTTCATATTCAATCTACCCAACTATCATCAAAAACTTTAATGAAAAGAGTTGATGTAGGAACAAAGTAATTGAAACAAATAACTCTCTAGGAAATTCAGTCGAAAGAGTTTGAAAGCTAAAGAAGGGCTAAATTCATTAAACAAGCTACAACTGTAGCTTCTCAAATTACAGCAATGGCAGAAAATTATCATATGTCCTCGCGAAGAAGACGAGCCTAGTATTAATACCAACCGAGAATGACAAAACGCTGCCGTATTGACTAATGACTTTGACACATAAGCAATAAAAGACAAAAGCGGTTAAAAGGATACAAAGACCAATCGATCCTTTAAAACAAAATTAAAATGGCTACTAACTAAGGGCAAAATAGTAAAAGCCTAATTCAAATAAAAAGATGCAGCGGTAACTAAATATGGCCTTCGTCTTCGATTCCTGTTTGCTGGCATCCACCCCCAGCTGGTTGCACCGCATCAATCCCTCTGTCCCTCAAAGAGCTCGCCCCGAGTGAATCTTGAAGAACTGAGGCATCATCAAGAGGAAGATAAGGGCTAAGATCAGCGACATTAAAAAGGGAGACATTTTAATGTCGTCTGGAAGTTCAATAAGATAGGCATTGGGTCCCAAGACTTTCTGAATTCAGAAAGGACCAAGTTTTTTCAAACGGAGTTTGTGATAGGTGCCTGCTAGGAATCGATCCTTCTATAAATATATCATCACAGGGTCGTCAACATGGTAAGTTTTCTCACGCCTATGCCTGTTTGTTGTTGTTTTATATGTGAGATTTGCTGCTTCAATAGTAGCTTTGATATCATTATGGAACTGGATATAATTGGCAGCGAATGTAGATGCACCTTTATAAGTGAAACCAGGAATAGAAATTAGATCCACAGTAGCATTAGGACTCTTTGTGTAAACAATGGTGAAAGGGGTTAATCCTGTAGTACGATTAACCATGCTATTGTAAGAAACTTTAGCCTGAGGAAGAATTGAATCCCACTGTTTAGGTTTGTCACTAGCTAGACACTGTAGCATGTTTCCAAGTGTCTGGTTAACAACTTTAGTCTGACCATCTGTTTGTGGATGGTAGGCACTACTAAATTGAAGCTTGGTATCAAACTTCTTCGACAACACTTTCCAGAAGTGATTGACAAATCGAACATCTCTGTCTGAAGTAATGGATTTAGGAATGCCATTAAGTCTGACTATCTCAAAAGAAAAGAGTAGCCACATAGCTTGCATCAGAAGCTTTCTTACACAGCAAGAAATGGGCCATCTTAAAGAACCTGTCTACAACAACCAAAATAAAATCAGTTTTCCTTTGAGTCATTGGTAATCCAAGGATGAAATCCATGGAAAGGTCTTACCAAATAGTATTGGGAACAGACAAAGGAGTGTAAAGGCGAACCAGAGTTCCCCTAAATTTCCTATGCCCCCGGTCTTCGCTCCCTCAGCTCACCGGTATCCTCCCCCGCGATCGAGCCTCGGCCCCAA
Source organism: Ochetophila trinervis (assembly GCA_003254975.1). NCBI lineage: Eukaryota > Viridiplantae > Streptophyta > Magnoliopsida > Rosales > Rhamnaceae > Ochetophila > Ochetophila trinervis. The sequence continues at coordinate 72,827 of QANX01002289.1, read as the reverse complement.
AAATTTCCCCCAAATTTCAGCACCAAAGCCCTCCCTCAACCTCACTGGTATCCCCACACCCCCACGATCGAGCCTCGACCCCAAAATCCCCTCCTCGTCTACGCACAGCTCCTGCCGATAAGCCTCCAAAGTAGGAACCTCCTCCAGCCGTGTAGAGCCCAGGCTTGGGGACTCTCCTCCCTCCTTAGCCGTGACAGCCCAACCTCATTGATTGAGGAGGTCCCTCCCTCAGCCTCGCCGGTATCCCCCCCTCTCCCACACCCCCGCTATCGAGCCTCGACCCCAAAATCCCCTCCCCGTCTGCCGACAGCTCTTGCCGATAAGCCCCGAAAGTAGGATCCTCCTCCAGCCGTGCAGAGCCCAGGCTTGGGGACTCTCCTCCCTCCCTAGCAGTGACAGCCCAGCCTCGCCGATTGAGGCTCGGTCCTTCATCGGTACCTCTCTCCCGCGCACAGCCCAGATTTGCGCTAAATCAGCTCAGCCTTGCCGAATCAGCCCAAAGCACGAATAATTTGTTTAGCTGTGGTATTTTTCAATTAAAATCTGCTTAAAAATTTTCAATGTATTGGTATTTGTAAAATTGTAAATTGTAGAGACATGAGGAAATTGTAAATTGTAATAGATTAAATTGTAAATTGTTGCAGAGACAGGTTTTAGAATTTAGGAATTTTTGTACAATTGTATGATTTTGAATTGATTGGAAAATTGTAAATGTTGCTATGTTGATGGAATTGGAACCGGGCATGAATGGTGGAAATACTGGATATTTTTCATTTAATTGTAATTTTTGAGGAAATAAACCAAATTTCCATGTTCAAGGGCTCAATCAGTGGGGGAGGAAAATTTTGGGGAAATTTTAGGGGAACACAAGGCTAAGGGGGGGAGGGCTAGGGAAATTTTTTGCAAACTTTGGGCCAGCGCACGTGCTGGTCACGTGCCCAAAATTAAATTGAAATTTGAGGGGGTCGGAGATGTTAATAACCCGGCAGTCGAGTTCTATAGCTAATCTGATATATATATATATTAATTTAAAAGTGTCGACTAATAGAATCAAGGTCTTTTTCTTGATCCATACTCAATTTAATGAACAGAGTGGAGCTTATTATGGTTAGATAAATGTATTATTATTGACTATAGAGAATAGGAAGACTTGTATGCATCATTTATTCTTTTTAGTTTTGTAATTGATAGGTGTTTGGTGAATGGAAGGATTGAATTCCTCTAGTGTTGCTATAGTATTCCTCTGGGATAAAACTTTATTTCTTATCCTTTCTCTGTATGTAACCCTGTAACCATGACATGGTCCAAGAGACAAAACACAATCTTCAAATACCCATCTAATGGCCTTGCTAAGAGAAAATGAATGAAGATATTACATGTAGGAAACTGCTCTGCATGTTTTCCAGTTGCAAATTCTAGGAATATATAAATATTAGAACTTTTTTTCTTTTTCTTTTTTTCATTTTTGCCTTTGCTTGAGCCTATGGTAGGGATACCTATAGAGAAAGAGAAAAATGAACCACTTCACATGATCAATAAGACCTGACTTATGGAAAACTAGAAGAAAAACAATCAGAGATTAGCCACAAAAATTATCTGATTAAAGATGTTAGGATTACTAATCCAAGGAAATGATCAATCAAAACAAACAAACAAGTTAAGAGCTGCCTTTTGACCAAAAAAGACATCAACCAAATTGTTGAACACAAAATGTTCAGACATTTTCACAAACAGATTTTGGGCTTAACGCCATAATCAAATATCAAAAGTAATAAACCGTATCAACAACAGTGAAAATTACCAAACAAAAACCTAACACATCGGCAAGTAAAAATAACGAACAAAATCTGAACACCAATTTAATGTGGTTCAACTGTAATGCCATAGCATACATCCACGGCAAGACAAAGGGAGAGAGAGATATTTTGTTGATCCAATAAGAGAGTTAGAGATACAGATTAAGAGCTCTTTGATACAAAGCACATTGCTCACAGTAGCAATTTCATCGAGAAGCGAAAATGCACACCAGCACCTTTTTTAGAGACAAAAAATCATTTTACATATAGATAAAAAGAACATGAAGCTGTGCTCACTTCTGGTAATGGCATCTAGACAAAATCTCTTCCCACCTGGTGAGCAATATAACAGCACCATTTGCATTTTTACAATATTTGCCTAAGGTTAACTAATGGCTTTTCCAAGGAAGCCATATCTTTTTGATGTTGCAGCAAATAATGGATCCCAAAAATCAAAAAGCAAAACCAATAGCCACTGCATTGATAATGCAACTGTTTATACTGCTTCAGCTTGATTCATCAAGTGGTCTGCTATGATGTTGATCATCTGGAGGTGTACAAGGAACAGCATGATCACCGCATAGATTATTTCCTTCAAAGGTTGAATTTGGAAAAGGTTGAAAACTGCCCTTTTGAAGGGATTTCCCCATATAATTCGTTATATGCAACACTGAACTTGGACAGAAAGCTGAGCTTTACCAATGAAGGAGGTATTATCCCAGAAAGCTTGTTATAAGACAAAGGAGCTTTCTTAGATTCCCAAACTATAGCAAAATGTGATTATTGTAACTTAAGTCCAAAGTGGGTGGAAAACTCCAGAGTTTGTTATACTGCACGTCTCTTGAATTCGAACCGATGCTCATAAAAAATGGGAAATCTGGGGATGATTCCTCTGGTGAAATACCCCTATCTATGAAACCTCTTAATCCAGTTATGCTTTTTGGAATCTCTCCAGTTAATGAGCTGTTTGACAAGTCAATAAAAAAGAGAAATCCAAAGTTTCCAATCCAAATAGGAACATTTCCACTCAAGCGGTTCCTTGACAAATCCAAGAATTGCAGCTTGCTGCTATGACTCATCCATTGAGGTATTGAGCCTGTTAGCCTACAATTCAGAATAATGAGAACCTTGAGCTTTTGGAAATGTAGAGCATAATCTGCAGGCAGCTCTTCATTATGAAAGTTGGTCACGAGGACCAAAACTGTAAGATTCTGACAAAGTTGCATAATTCTTAGTGTTGAAGAAAGATTATAGGTGCCGGTATCTGGAAGAGAAAGGTAAGAGAGACTATGGAAGTCCTTGAAGATTTCTGGTACTAGGATTCCCAAGTTGTTCTTACCAAGATTTATATTAGTCAAACATTTGCAAGAAGGAAGATTATCAGTAATAGATCCACTAAACCTGTGTGAACCTAAATGAAGAGAGGTCAAACTAACCATTGCAAAACAATTAAGATAAATTGGACCTTCTAGCGAATTATTTATCAGGATTAACGAATTGAGAGTATGAGAGTTTGACAAGGAAAAAGGTATAGAACCAGTGAAACTATTAGAATGGCCTACAAAGTACCCCAGCCTTACAAAGTTGTGAAAAACATCAAGGATAGTTCCTGCAAACCCATTAGAGGAGACATCCAAATGAACAAGGTTTGTAAGGTTGCCAATTCCTCCATTCAGTGGACCCAAAAACTTGTTCACCTGGAGGTTTAATAAACTCAGCTTTCGCAGGCAGAATATGCCTTCAGATATTCCACATGTAATTTGTATTAGCCATTTGATCGTCTATTTAAATGAATGTAATGACTATTGTACCTCCTATTAATAATAAAGTTAATGCTTTTGCTTATCTTGTTGAATCTTTTACTTTATGGCATGGAAGGTTAGGACATGTAAGTTATAATGCATTGCGCAAATTAATTCACATGGATCTATTACCTAAATTTGAAATTAACTCAAATCATAAATGTGAAACATGTGTAGAAGCTAAGTTAACTAGAACCCCATTTCAAAGTGTGCAAAGAAGTACAGAACCTCTAGAATTAATTCATACAAATATTTGTGATTTAAAATATATACAAACTAGAGGTGGAAAATTTTTTTTTATTACTTTTATAGACGATTGTACAAGATATTGTTATGTCTATTTACTACGAAGCAAAGATGAAGCAATTGAAGTGTTTAAACATTATAAAAATGAAGTAAAAAACCAATTGAGCAAGAAAATAAAAAATTTGAGAAGTGATAATGGAGGTGAGTATGAATCACCATTTGGGAAATTCTGTTTGGAACATGATATTATTCATTAAACTACAGCACCCTATTCACCACAGCAAAATGGTATTGGTGAACGCAAAAATCAGACTTTAAAAGAAATGATGAATTCTTTGCTGCTTATGTTTGGTTTATCACAAAATCTGTGGGGGGAAGCTTTATTGACTTCTAATTATATTCTAAATAAGTTACCACATAAGAAATTAGATAAAACACCATATGAGTTATGGAAAGACCGGAAGCCTACATATAAATACTTGAAAATGTGGGGATGTCTAGCAAAAGTTGCAGTACCTTTTCCCAAAAAGGTCAAAATAGGACGTAAAACTATTGATTGCATTTTCATTGGTTATGCACATAATAGAAGTGCAAATCGGTTTTTGGTGTACAAATATGAAATTCCAGATGTACATGTCAACACCATTATTGAGGGAAGGACAACATATTTCTTTGAAGATATTTTTCCTTATAAAGAAGGAAAAGTAGATAGGTCACTAAAAAGGTCTCATGAGAATATGATTAATAGTAATCAAACTCCAGAACCTTTTAATTAAGAAAAAGAGAATGAACTAAGACGTAGTAAGAGAGTTAAAACATCTAAGTCATTTGGTCCTGACTTTGTGACTTATTTGTCAGAAAATGAACCTCAAACTTTCAAAGAAGCTATGTCAACCCCTGAGGCTCCTTATTGGAAGGAAGCAATAAACAGTGAAATTGATTAAATTATGCAAAATCACACTTGGGAGTTGCTAGATCTTCCACCTGGTACTAAACCTTTGGGATATAAGTGGATTTTCGAAAGAAAATTAAAACCAGATGGTTCAATTGATAAATACAAAGCTAGTCTGGTGGCAAAAGGTTACAAGCAAAAAAAAGGCTTAGATTATTTTGATACTTATTCACCAGTAACAAGGATAACACCCATTCGAATTTTAATTGCAATAGCAGCTGTGTATAATCTTGAAATACATCAAATGGATGTGAAAACTGCCTTCTTAAATGGAGATCTAGAAGAAGAGATATATATGGAGTAACCAGAAGGGTTCATTGTTCTAGGATAAGAAAAGAAAGTGTACAAACTTGTTAAATCATTGTATGGATTAAAACAAGCACCAAAACAATGGCATGAAAAGTTTGACAGTGTTATGATGACAAAGGGCTTCAAAATTAATGAGTGTGATAAATGTGTGTATTATAAATCCACTCAAAATGGATATGTCATTATATGCATATATGTTGATGATATGCTTATAATGGGTAGCAATACGGAAATCATTAAATCTACTAAAAAGATATTAACAAGCAAGTTTGATATGAAAGATCTAGGTGAAGCTGATGTGATTTTAGGAATTAAAATTTCTACAACATCAGATGGAATAGTTTTGTTACAATCTCACTACATTAAAAATGTACTTCAGAAATATGACAAGTATGATGGAGGTCCAACAAAGACTCCAATTGACATAACTTTACACCTAGCTAAAAACCATGGTCAAAGCGTATATCAACTAGACTATTCAAGAATTATTGCAAGCCTAATGTATTGCACACGTCCTGACATCGCTTATGTTGTTAATAAACTAAGCAGATTTATTAGTAACCCTAACAAAGATCATTGGAAGGCGTTAATTAGAGCTTTGAAGTATTTAAGATATACCATGACATATGGATTGCATTATACAAGATATCCTGTTGTGATAGAAGGATATTGTGATGCTAACTAGATATTAGATACAAAAGATTCAAAGTCCACAAGTGGGTATATATTCACACTTGAAGGTGCTGCTGTTTCATGGAAATCTTCAAAATAAACTTGTATTGCGAGATCAACAATGGAATCTGAATTTATAGCATTAGATAAAGCTGGAGATGAAGCCGAATGGCTTCGAAATTTTTTAAAAGATATTCCATGTTGGCCAAAGCCCGTACCCGCTATCAGCATCCATTGTGATAGTCAATCATCAATTGGTAGGGCACAGAGCAATATGTATAACGGTAAATCTCGATATATACGTCGACGACATAATACCATTCGGCAACTTCTCTCTAATGGTGTTACAAACATTGATTATGTAAAATCTAAAGACAACCTAGCTGATCCATTTACTAAAGGTTTGTCTAAAGAGAAAGTCTATAAATCATCGAGGGGAATGAGATTAAAAGCCTAAATATAACGAATCATCATAAATGGAAACCCAACCTAACTGAATGGAGATCATAGGGTCTAGGTTCAATGGGACAGCGTAAGTAATGTATTGTAACATCCCGTCTTGAGAAAAATAGTAAAATTTTCAAGTTTGACCAGTTTGACCTTGAGTAGGACCAAGGTTGACTTTTTTATGTGGTTATGTTTTGGATTTGAGTTTGGTACCGTTGCGTAGAGCTAATCGATACGAGTCCGTAGACTAGTAGTATGCTCATTTCAGAGCTAAGACCGTGAAGTTATGGTCATTTTAGTGTGAGGGGCTTTTTGGTAATTTGGCAAGGGTTGGAATTAAAAGGGTGAGAAAAGACCAAAATGCCCTTACCTTCATCTTTAAAAATCTCCAGAAATCTGGAAATTTCCCACACACACACAACCCTTCCCCCCCCCCCCGACGCCTCCCACGAGCCTCATCGGCAGCCACCATTTTTCTGGCCAGAGCTGGCTGGAGACCACCCGAGAATTGAATCCAAGGACCTCCTCCACCTAATTGTACTGGTGGTTCACCGTGGAGTCTCCTGAATCGCTGGCAAACGCAGGAAGTCGAAGAGACGGTGCACGACTGTAACACCTACTTTGGCTGGCCGTATCTCTCTGTTTCGGTGGAGTTAGGGAGCGTGCTTGGTATCGTTGGAAAGTTTGTGTGGCGATCTACGTTTTGGTGCCAAGTTCGACCCCGGAAGCTGCCGTATCACGTTGGAAAATGGCCTTGAATTTGCTGGAAAACCACCTGTGATAGCCACCCTCCACCCAGATCTGCTTCGTTTTCCGGCAAGTGGCACGACACAGCCACCACCAAGAGCTTCAAACCCTGATGGCGACCAGTTCTGCACCTCCTCGAGCTCTGACGACCACCCGAGGACGTGCCGCCTATCTCGAGCTCCACGCACCATCGCCGATCTGCTCCACCGCTGGCGAGTGGTGGCGCACTGCCCGTCCAGAAAGCTTCCCCTAGTGCCGGCGAAGCTAACTCAGGTTTTCCTCCCATTTTCTCTGCCGTTAAACCCCTCAACGGACTCAATCTTTGGCCAGATCTTCTTTCCCTCTGGCAAAGCCGCCGGCGGCAAGTGGGTGTTCACCACCCATCCAAACGCATTCCTATGGTCATGGGCAAGATTGTTGTGCCGTCGATTTGATCCAATTTCAGTCAGATTCGGAAACGCCCAATTCTGGTTGAGGTCCGATCTTTTGGAACTGATTTAATCATTGGCTGCGAAGAATCTTCAAATTGAAGGTAGCTTCTCGTTCCTTGCATCTTCAATTACGTTTCAGTATAAAGTTTGTTGAAATTGGACTTGAAACAGAATAATCTAAAATTTTGTGACATTTTTGTAATTACTAAAAATGTTGGGCAATCTTAGTAGTTAGTGTTTTAATCTTGTAATTGGAGACTCAGATGACTCCTCTGAGCTGTTGGTTAGATTTTCGGTAATTAAAAGAAGTTTTGGTAAATTATTTTTAGGTGTTTGTACACGATCGAGGGCTGGATCGGAGATCCAGTTGGAGCACGCTTCGGATCTGTGAGTGCATTTATTTTCTAAACATTTTGGGATTATATATTATTACGATTTAATCGCATATGATTTGTTTTGATTGAATTTTTTTGTGCATTTAAATTATGCTTATTAAATATATTATATGCTGATTTAAATGGTTTATGATTTAAGACTATATATGTATTTGTGATTTTAATGGAACTCATATTTATTTGGGATAAATATGAGATTTGTGTTTTAAATGGTTATTGGTGATTTATGAAATTTTGGAATATTTCGCAAGTTTGTAGAAAATGGTAATTTCAAAGAAAAATTGTGGCTTTTGTTGAATTTAAAAATTTTTGGGGCAATTTTCTGATATTCGAAATATTTGATTGTTTTCGTAAAATTTTTCAAAGTAGAAGATTTTGGAAAATTGTTTAAAAATAAAAGGATTTCAAAAAAATTGATGATATCCGGTGATGGATGATTTTAGAAATGATTTTGAGGAGTAACACACAGTATTGAGATGTTGATTGAGATGTATGATTATTATGCGCGCTATTGTGTTACTATGCCATCCTTTGCTGCGGACACGTGTTAGGAGATAGATGATGAGGATCTTGCCATGACGGATTTGGGACGCCGGTTCGTTGTGATGAGTATACCCCCTTCCCCCCGCCTGTGACGCTGTCAAGACGCTGAGGGTCACACGGCACGATACTATGCTGTGGTACCGGTTTGATTTTATATTTGTTTATTGCTGATTTTAAATTAATGATTATGATTTCATGGATCGTGGCCCATGGCCTTTGGTTTTCGGGTTGTGACCCACTTATTTGCTAGTTTATGAAAATGTGTTTGACAATCATTTAAATATTTATGAATTCATTTATGATTCTGGAGTTTTGATAATGTGATTTTATGGTTATGTTAAATTACATTTTTGCCACTAATTTCCTGTTGTGCTTGATTTACTGATTTTTTTTCTGGAGAGTAACACTAAGGGTTTTGCAAAATTATTTTCAAAACGGGGAACTTTTCAACTAAGTGACGTGAGGTTTGAGTGCAAAATTAATTTCTTTTATTCTGTTTACTCGTGGACTTGTATTATTTATATTTTCTATCTATCTCATTTAGTGGCTCTGACTTTCCCATCTACTTCCTAAGCTGTTTTAATATTTATTTTGGTATGACTAGTAGATTATTGTTGCGATGCATATCTTATTTACATATTTCGTCTTATTTATTGTTTTCTTGTTTATTAATCCCTTTTTCGAATGAGGATTCCGTCAACTACCCCGAGGGGTTCTGGTGGAATCTTCCTTTGGCAGGGGCTTCTTCGGATAATCTGGAGGGATTTCCGAGGGGGGGTCCTGTCCTGTATGATTCACAATAAAATATTGTGAAGTATTGCTAGAGAAAATACTTATTCCCATTTCTAAGGTGAAACAATATTACCTGCAGTAAGTATTAGGATAAGCTAAGCTTTTAATGATGTCTATACCTTGGAAATCCAAGTTGAATATGGTAGGATATTCCTTATAGACAATCACCTATATAAGTATAGAAGTGGGGCCACTTCCATGAGAATTACTAAAGGCATAATTTTCTAAAGTACTAATGAAAACCAGGTTGTTCAAGGCCAAAATGAACACAACAATGAGAACAATTTTGTGCAGAAAATAAGTTGTGTGATGGTTGTTGTCTTAGTTTACACCAACTATTGACAATTCAAAGCATTATGCATATTGATTGACTAGTAAAATCAATAGCTATTCACTAAGGAAGATTCAAGGCCGAAAGCTATCTATCCTGATATAATTTATTTTCGTTAAACTCTCTCTAGTGTTTGCATAGTCATGTTACATTAATTTCTATTCATGTGGGGATTGTACGAATTTTTGTGAATATAAATTATTTTTTATTTGTCTTAAGTTAAACATATTTATTTAATTATTATTTGTAGAAGAGTTTCACTGAAAATATACAACCTTTAATGGAAGGTTGTCTCTATTGGAAACAATATGATGTTTAGTGGAGGTTGCCTCTGTTGGAAATAATACGATGTTTTATCTTTGGAGCGGCATATGTTTCCACAAAAGGGTGCAAGCTTTGCCTATTTAAAAGCTATGTTTTCTACGTTTTAAACAGAGACAAAACACTAGAAGAAAATAAAACATAGTATCATTCATACATACATCTGCATCAAAAAGAGAGAGTTTTCAGAGAATTGTTCGTTGTTTATGGGAATTTGAAGTGCTGCTATTCCTGGAAAATAGTGGTTGTAGCCTGGAAGACATTTGCCATTAAAGGCTTGTTTAGCACCACTGCGGGGCCAAAATTGTCTTAAGGCCAGAGAATTTAATTCTTGCCTCCACTCAAAACTGGTTTTTTTTTAATCTCTTTATTATCGTATTGTTCTTTATTTAAGTTGTATATTTGTTACATAGCAGAATACACTCAATCTGTTTACAAATAGTTCCAAATAAAATTGTCATTTTCCTTCATATTAATTCAAATATACTTTTACATGTTACAGTCCTTGAGATGCTGTTTCTTTCATGTTTTCTATATCCATAGACCTAAAAACTACAAACGATGCCTTCTAATTGAAGGAATCTTTTGCATTTCAACATTTCAATAAGAATTTAGAATTCATGGACTGGCATATTATGATTGAAAAGTAGTCACCTTAGAATCATAACCAATATTTTCACAGAAGTATTACCTATCAACCCAAGCAGAATTGTTCCAAGCTATATTGCTGTAGTAAAGATTCTAATTTATGATCATTGTCTAAGAAAACAGTAGCTTTGGCACTGAGATATACTTGCAGAGACTATATTGCTCGAGTTCGGATAACGTTACCCTACAATGTTAGAAATTACATCAATAAGTTTCAATAACAAGCTCCATCATTACTACTCTACAAGTGTGAGTAGGATTGCCCAAACCCAAAGATGATGATGAAGAATTAGAATTGCATGTTATGCCTGTCCATTTACGGCAATTCGAAGAGAAATTGGTGTTCCAACCATCAATCATTGTCTCCAAACCTGTCATTAAATCCTTTAATGCCTTCAAATCATAAGACTCTGAGCTTGGAAGCTCATCACCATAACAATGTTGATCATTAAGAAATCAAAGACAGCCATATATAAGAGAAACAATTTATCTGCAACTCTACCACTATTTCTCTGCATCAATAATAAGTTGCTATGCGTTTACTAATTATTGAAGAAGAAATATTGGTATGCTTAATATCCATTTCTAGGAACATATAATGATTAAAGATGGTATAGTGATTCATGGGACACATGTTATCCAATGAGAAAATGTTATTTCATTTTCGTTTTGTCACCTTCATTATCCCTAAGCATGCAACTCGTTTGTTTTCTTGTAAGTTTTGTAGTGGATCAAATTGATCAGATCTAAATATAAATTAAACTTTATTTTATTAACTTTTTTCATGAAAAGAAAAAAAAAATTTATTTTGTTCTTTATCAACTGATTTTCACTTAGTTATTCAAATTTAACTTCCAACACATTAAATATTTCACAATTTTATTTTTCAAACTTATAACCTTTTTTATCAACTTTTTTTTCTTTGTATCTGCAAATGAAGATAGAGAAAGAAAATAAAAAAATAAGCTTGCAAGGAGGAGAGAGAGAGAGAGTGAGATTGTGAGAGGTGTCAATATGAACTTCATGTGTAAGCTTCTCTTAGTAAAATATATGTTTGAAAATCAAAATGTGAAATAATAAAATTAAGATAAAAGTATAAATCGCGATATAGTTTAGGGACCTATAGTGATAAAAAAGACTCTTAAAATTACAATTTTACCTTTAAAATTGATCTCACGTGCATTTTAATAGCTCAAATGGATGGAAACTTCAAGAATGACTTAATACGAAAATATAAGTTTGAGCATCAAAGTGAATAAAAATATTTTAGAAAGAAAGTATAAATCGCAATATAGTTTAAAGACTTTCAGTGATATCAACCCATAAAATTATAAAATTAACACTACATGTTTGATAAGTTGGTAACATTTATGCTCTGCATTTTTCTTTTTTTTAGTTTTTAGGTTAAATATTCATTTTAAAATCTAATTTGTTCATAGAAGGGTCACCACAATTAATTTGAGCAATTAATACTTTTACATTTACAAAACTTACACTTTAGTCTTAATTCGTTAATACACTTTAAAACCCTCTAATTTTTGCCTAAAATATTAAAAAATAATCAAATAATTTTTTTCATCAAAATTTTTTGTTTTATCTTAAATTGTTAAACAATATTTTTATTAGCAAATCTTTTTTTCCAATATACTTTTTCATTTTGAAAACTTTTAGATACTAAAATATTTTTCCATCTAATTATTTTCTTCTCTAATTTTTTTATGAAAACCTTTTTCCATCCTAAATTGCTAAAAAAATTATTTACCATGAAAATTTATTTCCCCATATATTATTTTCATCATGAAATTTTTTTTCCATCCTATAAATTTTTTCATCATTAAAATTTTTTTATCCTAAATTGCTAAAATCTATTTTACCATGATTATTTTTTTCATTTTATATATTTTCATCCTAAAAAAAATTGATATAAAAAATCTTTCCATCTAAATTTGACTTTTTTCCTAAATTTGGTCACTAAAACTTTTTGCAGATTTTTTCAAGATAAAAATATATAGGATGAAAAAATTAAAGGAAGAAAAAAAATTTCATGGCCAATATATTGTTTTAGCAATTTTAGGATGAAAAAATTTTAGATTAAAATTTTTTGGGACTAAATAAATTTTTATAATGAAAAAAGTATGTAAGATAAAAAAAGAAAATTCATGTTAAATAATACTTATTTAGCAATTTATGATAAAATAAAAGTTTTTATATAGATGGAAAAAATTAGGTGAAATTTAATTTTAATATTTCAAATAATTTGTAAAAGAATTAAAATTTAGAAGGTATTAAAGTGCAATAACTAACCAAATCTGTTAAATTTAACTCTAATTGGACTAAAGTGCAACTTTTTACAAATGTGAAGAGATTAATTGCATTTAACCCTTTTTTATTTTTTATTTTTATTTTTATTTTTTTATTCAACAGGTTTCACTTAAATTGCATATAATTGACTTATATTATCCTCTATGCTATTTTTTACACGTTATGTTTATGCTACAAAATCTTTTACATTGTCTCATAAATTATTACATTCTTTTTAATTAAGCCTACTTATACATTTTAACACAAACCCATACTACTAGGTTCGGCAATGATGTCGGTTGTAAATGAGTTGTAAATTTATATTTTAAAGATCTATGAAATTGAAAAAGTAATTTTTATCAAAGAAAACTAAACAAATTAAAATTCCAAACAAGTTGACATCTAAATAAAGCATAAGAGTTAATTAAGTTCCTCTAGCCATTGAAGAATTCAGTTTTTATGATAAACATGCTTGTAACATAAATGAATTAATAAACTCAACCCCGGCCAATAGAAAAAGAAAAAAAGAAGAGGAAAAACCTTTTAAAACAACCCAATACTTCGGGATTTTCTACAGAACAACTCTCACATGGTTGTATGGGAAACAACCGGTAATATATACTTGTTTAACCAGTTTGGCCAAAAAAAAAAAAACTTAAATTTCTTTTCAGCTGCATTTTTTCCCTTGTATACTAAACAAAGTCTTCTCGGTCAACCTTTCCCAACCAACATCCCTTCAGCCCATATAAACCAGTTAGGGCAAAAAAAAAAAAAAAACTTAAATAAAAATATTTCATTTATACCCCATTTCCACATTCCTCCCACCTCTCCTCCCCACCGAAGAAAAACTCTCTACCTCTTTCCTACACATTCCTCCCACCTCTCCTCCCCACCGAAGGACAACTCTCTAGAACAACTCTCTGCCCCTTTCCTACACATTCCTCCCACCTTTCCTCCCCACCAAAGAATACAACCCTCTGCCTCTTTCCTACAGAACTACTCTCTGCCAATTTCCTCCACATTCCTTCCACCTCTCCTCCCCACCGAAGAGTCCAAAACCCTCTCCGCCGAGCCGCAAGTCGATGCCGTCGATTGGTGAACGCTCTTCGTCGTTCAGAAGTCCAATAAGCGAATCCGAGTCATTCCAGATCTGCAGCCCAGGTATATCCACTTCCACGGTCATATTTTCTTTTTTTCCTAATTATTTGAAATTTTCTGCTCATGTTTTGTATGTTTGAAGCCGTTTTCGAAGAGTTTGGCAAAAGGAAAAGGATAGCTGCTTGATTAAACTCAATTTCTGAGTTCCTATCTCTTTCCCCAATTCAAGAACTGAAATTTTCCTTCTGGCCTCTACAAAGCAAAGTTAAAAAAGAAAGTGAGTTTTTTTTTATTTTTTATTTCTATTTCTTTTTTCCTTTCTTGCAGTGAAAAGATTTCGAAAAATTTTGTGATAAAATTTGAAGCTAAATTAGTTCTAAACCTTATTGCTTAATCGGTCTATTTTGTTTATAATTTTGGGTTGATTATTTGACTAATTTGGTTGTTTTCTGTAAAAGAATGATTGTAATCATTTTTATAGATGGAGGAATTTTGTGGAGCTATTTTGTTAATGTTCTGAATTTCTATTTTCTTGGTACTTCAGTAACCATGTGTTTATGCCTTAGAAAATAGTAAAGATGATAAGTGACTTAAATTTCTTATTTATAAAAAGCTTCAGCAACTACAATAAACCATATGATATCACTTCAAAATGTGTTTCTTTGAAACCCAACAATTTTGCATTACTGAATAATTACTAGTGTAGCAAATTAAAATACACAAAAGAAAAGCATAGAATAGATGACCTGAGAAGTAGCAGATGACTCCAAATTCCTAGGGTCTGCCCAGCTAACAGTTGGAGCATTGTTGTCAAGCTTAAATTTTGGGTTTGACATCTTTTGTCTCGAGTAGTCTGCACATGCTTGATTATAATATTCGATAAAAGCACATGGTTATGTACATATATATATATATATATTTCTGCACATGCTTGGTAAAATTATGTATATATATATTTATATATATTTTCTGGTTATGTACATATATATATATATGGTTATGTACATATATATATATATATATATTTTCTGGTTATGCCACCAAGGTACACTTCTGATCTATGAGGAGGAAGTGGAAGAAGCTCTGCATGTTTTTTGTCCTCTTCTGATTTGGCCTCAGCACCTTTCAACTCCTCATAACCATCTGAGAATTTTTCTTTAACAACAACTCCTTTATTTTCTTCCTCTGTCCAGCACATCTGGCCATTAATTTGCTACTGAAATACAGCCCAAAATATCTCCTAAATCTTGCTGAGATTACATAGAAACATAAATAGACAAATGAACTAAATCAGTTATTTGAAACCAAGTAATTTTACATTTTGTTTTCAAAACTAAACCAGAACAGCAGCCTCTGCTAATGTTTATTTTCTTTTGTTGTTGCTAATCTGGGTAAGAGTAGACTTACCTATATATAATGTTACTTGACATAAATTTTGTAGGTGCAATGGAAGAAAATTTAGAGCACAATGACAAAGGTAAAAAGACAGTAGTGGATGATGCTAGTTTGAAAAGGAAGAGAGGGAGAAAAAGTTCAAAAAATGATGACAATGTTGTTGCAAATCCATATTCAAGGCCATGGCTAAACTATTAGTGAGTTTGATTGTAACTATATGTTTTTATCAGATAATTGCATTCATGTAAATTGAAATATGTTAACAGGATTAGTTAACCAATGTCTGAAATTTAAATATTTCGCAGTAATAGGGAGGTAAGACTACTTAAGCAAAAATATGTCAAAATTGATAAAAAGGTAAATTATTTCAAGTTTTTAGGGTTTAGGTACATGCTATGAAGGGCAACAAATCTAATTATTACTTTATTATTTCAGGTTATGAAGCGTATAAGAGATAATTGGAAAAAGTTGTCCGCTGGTAAGAAAGCAAAATTTGTTGCGACTACTCAACCAGTCTCTCCTCCGCCAGCTAAGGTCTCCCTTGCTTCATCTAGTGAAGTTGCACAAAAGATTGCCCCAACAAAGATAGGGAGTTTAAATACAAGATGTTGCCCTGAACGTTTGTGGGGTTTGGTTGAGTTGTTTACCGAGGATAAGAAGAAGTGTATACAAGATCTTTGGTTCTTTCATATGTGGTAAGATTAGTGGTATAGATAGAAAATTGATGACATGGTTGGTGGATAAGTTTGATCCTACCGCTGCTACCATAGAATTGCATGGTAGGAGCTACACAGTAGGTTCCGAGGATGTTAAAATATTGATTGGGTTAGAAGATGGTGGATGTCTAGTAGATTAGGATTTGAAGATATTGTTATGCAACTTATTGACTTACTGTTTTCAAGGTTTAATCTTGCAATTGATTGGGTTAAAAGATGGTGGATGTCCAGTAGATATTAGTAGTCCAATGGAGGCCATAGAGGAGCTGAAGAATAAGCTTAGTTCAGCTCTTCCAGGCATCCGCATTTCTGACCTAGCAAATATTTTGTCTGATAGGTCAAGTATTGTAAATGATGATTTTAAAATGGTTTTCACATTGTTTCTGATGGGAACGATTCTTAATCCCAATTCGAGTGTGTTTGTACCATTTAGTTATCTTCATTAGGTCTGGCAACGTGTCGTGTTGAACCGTGTTCGTGTCGTGTCGTGTCAAATTTTATTCACCCGAACCCAACCCGTTAAATTTTCGTGTTGAACCGTGTATTGCTGAATGTCGATGGTATTGTGAAAAAAAATTGGGCCACTTAGACGTTCAACAACATGGTTGAGGGTGTCAGCCGGTACAAGGCTGACAATATGTCATACATTAGTGGCTGTGTACTGATCTTGCAGGTATATTTTTAATTGTATTTCATTTATTACACAACGTCAATGGCAGCAGTCTTCTCTTATAGTTTCCATGATTTTATGCATAACAAATTTGTGCATTTTATGTGCTGCAGCTATTTTACTTCGATGTTGTGTGGCTGGACAAACCGATTGTTGACAGAGCACTGGCTCCCATTCAGGCATGGGGAGGCAAAGCCCGGAAAAAATTCAGATTGCAATTAAAAAAATTTAGTGGTCTTGGATCGGAGAAGGTATATAATTTACTATTTTTTTTAATGTGTTTGTCAGTAAATGTTGATATATATTGTGAGTAACATATTTGTAGGTTACAACAAGGGAATTGCAGTTTGAAACCAGATTTGAAGCAACAGAAATTCGGCGTCCAGATGCAGCAATATATGCAGAAAAGAGAGATGTTGATGGGCTGAAAGCTGATATTCAGCAGCTGAAACAAGATGTTGCAGGTCTTAAAGCGGAATTTGCAACTTACCAGCTGCAGGTGACTGATCAGCTTGCGAAAGTGCTTGATGCTGTGTCATCAAGACCAGCAGCTACTGACGTCAACATCACACCACCAAGTGCACAAAGAGCTGCCAACAAAGAACCAATTCCATCATCTGTCGATGCCATACCCGTTATGCCACAGTCGATGACCTTGTTTGTTTCAACTGAAGATGAAGCACCAAAGAAAAATCTTGTCGATGATGTCATAATAAATGATTCATCTTCATTTGCTGATACTGCTTTCGGGGACAAGCTTGATGCATTGGTCCATGCCATTGTACCCACGGAGGTTGTATAACATTTTCTTTGTATGTGTTTACTTTAAAGTTTGCTATATAATATGTAACTTTGTTAAGTGGATAATGTGTAGGGAGAGAAGAAAAGAACTATGGGCAGACGTAGTCCAATTTTGCTGCGAACAGAAATGCAAAAGAGACAGACCCGATATGCACGGTCACCTTGGACTACTATGAATCGTGATCGTGTCGGTCCGTTTCAAATTCCAAAAGACTTGTCCGATGGAGATTTTAAACTATTGCAATATTTGTTTGATCCTGATCTTGATAAAGGGTATGTTTAATTTGTAATGCATTTTGTGTATTATGATATGTGTCTTCTATTTATATTAAATTGTAATTATTGTTGTTTATTTTTTGTTTTTGTCATTTTACTAGTGAGATGCTCATTAAGACCGAGATGATTCATTATACTCGTTGGGATTTGTTGTCGTTGTCTCCGCAAAAATGGATTTCAAGGGAAGTAAGTTAATTGTTATCAAATTAACTTTTTAATTATAATCTTTCGTATGTTCAATATTAAGTTAACAATATTGTTGAGTCAATTATTTTATGGTTTCTGAAGGTCATTTGCGCATTTGTTGAACGCATGACTTACATTGAAAAAAAGAAAAATGGAGACAAGCCTCGGAAGTGGTATTTACCACCCCATTTTCAAGTATGTAATGCTTATCTTAATTAATTATCATTTTTATATTTTCACATTAAATGTCTTATGTTAAAGCTGAAACCATTTCTTTCACACTGTTAGGAAAAGGCACTGAGCAGTAAACCGGTTGTTGCTAATTTTGCAAAAAAATGGAACATGAAAAAACGTTTCATGGGGCCGGTGGCGCATTGTGAAAAGGTCTGTTAGTACTTTGAGGCTATTTTTTTTATTATTATACAACTACTATACTATGATTGACAGCATATAAATTGACTAACTTTGGTCATTATGATATTCAGATATTCCTCCCCATCCATGACACGGTTGGTCATTGGTTTTTATTGATCGTGTCGGTGAAAGATAAAGCTGCTGAGATTTGGGATTCTTTCCCAAGTGCCATGACAAAATTAGCTCGTGCAAAATGTGCTGAGACTATCGTAAGTTAAACCATCTAATTCATTCATGATAATATACAATGATTTAAAAGATACCCATAACCTCATTAGGTTAAAACTCTGAACACTTATGACTGCTGGTTTATCCTTCTTTGCCTCTATATTATATAAATTGGTGTTTTTTGTTTACTGATTCTTAGATTTATCTTCAGCTCTCTTTTATCATATCATAGCCAAAGGTCTACTTGTTGATCTTATAGTTAACTCTAGTTACAAGTATTTACTTCAATTTTTTTACTTGAATCTGTACGAGTCAAAAACTAGCTACCCTCTTTCCGCGTGCTGGCTGGTGATTTAGTTCTCTTGTATTATAATTACACTATATTTAAAACTTGTTTTTTAGTCACATATAGTTTACATATATTCGGGGTATATAGGATAAATATATGACAATAATACCATCTCTGCAACATAACCTATCTATTTACATTCATTCCAGAATTTTGACATTTTCAATATGCTGTTTTTTATGCCAGTTTTTGGTGCAGGATTCAAAAGAATGACCTAAAACTATATGTGAAATCATTTTTCTATTTATGTTTAGGGTTTGTCTTTGCATTTAATTATCATTTACTCTCTTCAAACCCATTTCATGAGAAAGACTTCTAATTAGATGCCATTTTATTTTTTGCACCATACAGTTGGAGGCTTTAGACATAGTCTTGATGAATGAATGCAGTAAACTTTTCCAGCAAAGAGGTTTTTTTGGAAGTTTGCAGCTTCGGGCAGCAACATGTACTCGGAAACAAGATAACGGACATGATTGTGGAGTATATGTCCTGAAGTTTATGGAAGAGTCTTCCTTGATTAACGATCCAAATGAACATGTAAGCTATTTATTGTCCTTACTTAATTTGAGATTGATTTACTTTATTCCATTGACTTTCTGTTGTTGTTTAGTTTGATTCGGCTGCGGAAAGGTGGAATATTGCATTGGAGCTAGTGAGTGAAAGTAATAATCAGAATTATTACGACATCATGCATGCGGCTGCAAAACATCATGACCACATATCAACCAATGTCTTGCACACGTACGTCAAGAAAACAAGAGGTGGACCATCCAAAAAAGGGAAGAAGCATATCTAGACCATCTCCATTTGACTCTTTTGTGATTGTAAATTACAATGCTTTTGATAATATTTTAGATTTAGGTTTTTTGATATGCCTGCTAAATGCAAGCATAAGTACAGGTACTGTTATATTTTTGTCTTTTATATAATACCCAATGAGACACCATTCCAGTATGGCTGAATGTTTATTGAAGTAGCCAAAATTTCCATGCTCATTTTCTGGTTTAGAAAATTGTCTTTTGAATTTTGATGCTTTATTGTTGTATATAGCCGTATTGATCCTTTGCCGTTTTGTTCATTGTGTTTGTGTGTGTGTGTTTTTGTTTATTACTTTTGGTTGATCATATTGTTTATATTTTCTTTTGATTTCTGACGGCAACTCTGTTTTTTGTACTAATATCAATTTTACTGAATGGGAATTAGAACATGTGATTTCTATACATTTTTAGTGTAAAGTGCAATCCCACAATAAAATTGTGGTTTTTGCCAGGATCATTTACTTGTTCATGCTATGCTTTGGCATACTGGATTGAGGAAGAGGAAAAGTAAACCAAACAGTTTATATTGTTCATGCTAGGCTTTAGACTGTGGTTTTGGTGTTGACTTTGCACCAACCAACTACCACTGGTTTCCCCTCTTTATTTCTTTTTGTTAGAGCACTTGCGTTTTTGAAAATACAGAGAGTGATGCATTTTCTACAGTCTCTTCAGCAGTGTCGTCCTCCTCAATAACCTGCAAAGGTATGTATATTCATGAATTTAATTACAACACAAAAAATACATATTGGGATTGCTTAGTTTTTGCTGGTAATTGAAACCCATTTGAATTTCTCTGTTTTTTTTGTTTTTTGATAATGAAACATGAAAATGAATTGTGCTTGCAGGTAGGACATTTTTTTAGACTGATCCAGATCATGCAGTGGGTAGTGCAACTCACTGAAGTTGCCAAAGGTCTTATGGCTAGAATGTATAGGTTAAATCAAATATTGGACTACCCGGATCCTCTTAGACATATATTTTCAGAAGCCTTTTGGAAAGCAGGTGTGTTCCCCAACCATCCAAGAATTTGTGTCTTACTTTCAAAGAAGTTTCCAGAGCATTTTAGGAAGTTACAACTTAAACGTGTAAGAATTGACTGTTTTTCCTTTCAAATGTTGGTTATTTACTAAGGTGTTCAATTATATTGGACTTGGTAAACTCCTTTTCAGATTGATAAGATTGCTTTGGATGCTTTGCATGACAATGCAGAACTTCATTTACAAAGTTTGGAACCATGGATTCAGGTAAACAGATAGTGCTTTTGTTTGCATGCAGACTTTTATTTGTGCATATTCTATATGAAGGTCTTGGACACTGATTAGTTTGTCAGTGTCTAAAGCTAGGATTATTAAACTAAAAGACTTCCAGCTATTAGTGCATGCCAGCTATAATTCTATTTTTCATGTCTATAATAAGATGGGTTTAGTTCTACTGGTATTAAGAATTTTTTCTTATAGTTGCATATATCTACTATTAGTCTACTAGTTTAGCTTGCTGTCTAAATTGAGGGTGGTGGTTTCCCTGGGGGTGTATAAGAGTTGGTTTACGGTGGTTCTATGAGCAATGAAGATGGTTGGGCTTGTTGGTGGGTACAGTTGATGTTTATGGTGGCTTTTCACTTCTTAGTTCTTTGTTGTCCAATAGACAATTGAAAAACCAGTAGGTCGAGGAGGCATAGTCAGATCTTAAGAAAATTGTTATAGCTCAAGTTTGATGTCTATTCATGCTGTATTGGACCCAAATTGGTGGTTTTAATAGGGATTTCATATTCAGTTGGTCAATAAATTGTAATGAAAACAGTTAAGGAATCTCATACCTTAATACTATCATTTTTTCTATGTTTATTGATGGTATTTTCAGATTTCAGATAGAAGTATTGGATGAAAATTTTCTATCATATGTTTAGCACTTATATTTTTATCACATAATCTTGTTTAATTATGCAATGTAGATTTTAGTACAAAAAGGGCCAAAGATTCTATTAAACCTTTTTTTCCCAAGGGAAAATATACACCACCAGGTTACCTTTACACTGCATTATTCTCATCTCGAGCATTTGATTGCCTATTATTCATCTTCCTCATATTTTGTCCTTCAATGTTTTTCTTGTCATTCTTTACTAGTCTAGTTAGGGATGAGTATACACTTGCTTTAAATATTCATTTATTCAAATTTACAATTAAATTCTCTTTATCTAACAAATTTTGTTTAATAAAATTTAAGTTTTCTATATAAAAATAGAAGAAAACAAGAACTACATTGAATTCCTTTGTTCAGTTGCATTCAATTTTTGAAGCTTCACTTCCTATTAGGCTGATGATTTTGGTTACCGGGGGTATTTTTTATCTGTTTGAAGGTTTCACTTTCTGTTGTTTTAAGAAATGCTCTTTAGATTTTTCTTATTGTCAGATGATTACTTTAAATATATGCTCCTTTTTAGTTTACCATATAGATCATTAGCATTTCTTGGTTGAATCAGCTGTTTCTTGACTTGATGGCATTCCAAGAACAAGCTCTAAGACTTTTATTGGATCTAAGTACCACCGTCATTACCTTGTTGGTGAGTCTCAAAATTGCTTCTCTTTCACCTTCGTATCATATTTTGTGCACAATATAAGGATGCTGCACTAATTTGTCCTTTAAAGTTCATACCAGTTTATAAACAAATGACCTTCAAATTAAAAAAAGTGCAATTCATTAACGTATTCTTGTATAAATGTCCCTTCATTTGTTGATATTGGTGACATTGGAAAAAGAAAAAACAAAACAAAACAGAGGCAAAAATAGTCGTGTAGATGAATAAAAATTTGTGGACAATAGGTTATTCTAACCAGTAAATCTTATATTCTTTTGGGGAATATGTTTATAGATATGTATTGTGCTTGCAGTAGAGATAATCTTCAAGACAAAGCATTGAGCATCATTATCTGTAAACAATATAACCAATACAAATAGTTACCATTTCATTAAATATATTTATGTCAGACTAGGATAGAGAAAGAGAAGAGGGAAATGAGAATCTGATGAAAGGAGTTGGAAAATTAGGAGGGAGAAAATAAAAGAATGGGATCAGTTCTAGGACCCTATTTATAAACAAGAAATCCTCTCCAAATAGGAAATCTGGAACCCTGTTTGACAATGTCTTTATCACTGATGACCCTGAATATGCAAAGCAGATGGTGGATGAAACATGGGCCAAGCAGAAAGATGTATGTAACTTTTTTCAGTTATAGGGTGCTATAAATAGAAGTTTGTTTGTTTTTTTTTTATATCTGATTGACTTTTGATGAATTTCCAGGCTGGGAAGGCTGCATTTGATGAAGCAGAGAAGAAGAGAGAGTCAGAGGTGGAACTGCATTTCATGAACTTTTTTTTTTATGTTATTATTAATTGGTTTTAGTAGGAAATTGTTTTCAGTGTTAAGTCTAGGATGAGAACCTTTATATTATGCATGGTTTATTGATTCTGTTCGTGTTTATTAACTCTTGCATTTTTTTACCTTTTACAGGAGACAAAGGAGCTTGGCCAGTGGATTTTGATGTAAGTTTTTTTTTTTTTCCTTTCTTTCTCAAACTGATTAATCAATTTTTTAAATTACAATGTTTATACTCTGGTCCTAATACAGTGCAGGGGCTTCTTGTATAAAATAATCCAAAACATAAATATTTATGAGCATTTTATCTGTGATGTTATTGCTTCTGGTATTATTGCATACCTGTGATGTTATCTATGTCCTCCTATTGCTGTTGGGATTTTAGTCAGTACATGCTTGTGTTCACTCTCAATTAGGGCTTCCACTGTTAAACTTTAGGAAATTTATTCGATAGTTTTTCAACTGTTTAACTAGTTAGCTGAAGATTTTATGTGTGAGAACAAATCAAACTGTCTTTTATATTATACAAAAATAAACAAAAAGTGAGGTGTTTGATAAACTGTGAATTTCCTAACTGTCATATGGTCTTTGGTTTTGGTGGTTATTGGGGTGGACAGGTTGGAGAAACTAAATAGGTTTGAGCTTTTATACCCATAAATTTACTATACTTTGTAATACCTTGTCTTGACCACCAACTTCAGCATCACATATTTGCATATACAACAATTTTTTCATTGTGGGATTTGCATGTAGCATGACATGTATTCATTTGTTTGATAAATTGCTCAACATCATGAAATGTCTGCACACTTACATTACTTCTTAATTGTTCTGCTTAATCTGCAGCATCCCTGGGTATCTGGCAGATAACATGATGTATGGAGCTGAAGTTTTGAAGGAGGTAATCAAGAACCTACCAACTTACTACATGGTGGCCTACAGCTACATGTTAGCAGGGAAAACTCAACAAGGATTTTCATATGAGTCGGCATGCAATAGAAAACATAAGGAACCTAAACTGCAAAGAACTATCCTCTATTTTGTAATATCTTTCAATTAATTATACATATGAAAATTATGATAGTTTTTCACCTTAACCAAAAAGGATTGTTATGTAATTTATTTTTCAAATTACTGGTAAGCAAAATGTATTTCTCAAAGAAAGATTGTAGGCAAGAAAATTTTTTTTTTTGAAACATTAGTTATTTTCCAGCAATAACTTAACAGATTATATACCTGAAATTAGGGTAATGGGAGGGGGGGAACACAAGCATTGAAAGATTGAAGGCATTTGTAAAATTTCTGCCATTCATCACCATTAATAACCAGAAGGATGCACATCATCATTCCTACAAACTCTCACATATATTACAAATTTATGCATCCTTCCTCAAAAAAAATTACAAAAATGAAAAAATGAAATTGACAAGAAAAAAAAATTAGCAAAATCCTCCATATATATATATAAATATATAGAGGTGGAACCATTGAATCAGAGCATTCCTTTGCCGGCTACTAAAAAAACACTTAGATGTACTAAAACATTTAGAACCACATATCTAGTTTGTATCTCCAAATCAGCAAAAAACAAATTGCTTCTCAAGATAAATAAAACAAACTTAAAATCTAGCTGCAGGCAGCTATTGTACAAAACTTGTTTGACAATATCTTCTTCATTCGTCATCCTTATCATCGTCATCAGCTCCACCTGCTTAGTTGAAGGCAATCAATCGCTCAATCAACTTGTTTTTCCTCTCTTCATATGTAAGCTTCTTTATGTTGAACCTATCAAACAAAGAAACAGAGCAACTACCATAAGATTATCTACTTAAAGAAGGAAAAACAAGTGGGCAAAATGAAAAAGATATATTTATAAAGTCTGCCTTTATATATATTGTAAACACAAAATATCAAAAACAGATTGTAAAAATGGATAGTACAAAGTCAGACACTACATTTAATACATAAAATTGTGCACCTTGGGTGGTTTTTTATTGGACTTCTTCGCTGTGGGATCAGCACGGATGGCAGCATGAACTTTCTTGTACAGTTCCTCAATGTTATCTGCCTCAATAACTCTTTTGATGTACTCACTAAAGTGAGACTGATATTTTTATGGTTCATCTTCAAGTAAACTCTACATGACCAATATATAAAGATTAACCAATATAAAATTACTTAGGATATTGACAAAAACAATAGAGAAATCAGCATGACACTCGATCCATACCCTCATAAACGAGGCAACATGGCCACCGTAAATATACTTGCGGTGCACATCAGCATCTAGCTGCTTACTATCTTTTGAAAAACCAGCAAACCTCTAATCACTGTGAGGAATATCCAAGCCACCATAGACACCATTCCTGCCAATAGATAAGTAATAGCCTCTACAAGCATATCACTGGATAAAGTGCAAAATATAAAATAATATACCTCTTGATGGCCATAACCACCATATTTTGTTTTGTGTACTCTAAGCATAACTAGAGGGATGTTTGTAAAATATACATTTTGATAATATATATAACAAGCATGAAACATAGTGCAAGAGAGACATAAGTAGAAAGGAAGATACATTAAAATAACTTCCTCAAAACGTTCCAACAAACTACTAACTTCTTAGAATATAATTTCCAGCACACAAACACTTGGAGTCGGCCATAGGAATTGTGACCTACATGTTAATTTCTGTATGGACATTTCTAAAGTTGCCAAAAACTCTCTCCTTTCACTCTTCAAATCTTTGAGCTGCAATGACAAAATTAAGTAGACTTTAGAATTATACAAGAAAATACAAGGAAACTAAACATCATCCTAACCGAAAACAGTAACTTAGGGATATGTCTTATGAAGATAAACATGAAAACAGTTAGAACAATAAAGAAGTGATAACAAATTGTTTTTTTTCATGCGTTTGTAGAACTTGTAGATAAGACACAATCATACATCTCTTTATAAATAAGTGAATTAAACCCTAATTAAATATTTTTATGTATATGACAATGGAAACCAACAGATATATACTCTATGTTACAATTATTTTGCACCATAGTCTTCAAAGGTGAAATTTTAGACATACCTTTGGCCATCCCACCACCATTTACCATATGAGTCGGCATGCAATGATGTATCAAATTTGTCATTACCGCATTTTGTATTGCATGTGCGCTTTGTGTGCCCAACCATTTTACCCTTACTGCATCGCCGTTCTTTTCCCGCCTTACTTGTTTCCCCTGCAGATCCAAATTTGTTTTTCACAACCAATGGATCCTTTATAATATGCTTCTTTTTCCCTGTTATGTCTCCCATGCATAGTTTTGTTTCTTCATAGATGTTTTTGTATTCTTCCATACGACTAGTTAGTCGGGCCACTTCCAATTTTGCCTCTTTAAATCCATCATCTGTCTTGGATGCAAATAAACACAGTTTGTTACAGTTCACACTCAATGAGCCATATCGAAGAGATGTTGCAGCTTCATCCAAAAATTCGTGTACACTAGGACATTGAACCCTACCTTTCTTTGCATCTTTTCGCCAACGGTTCAACACCAACAAATCAGGAATCTCTCCAATGTTCTCCACTTTCATTACATAAAATAAATGACTGCAAGGAATTCCGATGCTGTCGAAAATATTACATGAGCATTGTATGTGCGGTTGATTGTAATAGTTCACAACATTCCAAGTTAATTCTGGATGCATATGCTTTGTCAACGTGAATACACGCATATCTCCATACTCTATGCAATTATTTGTGAAAAGAACTGTCTGTTCCTTAATCTGTATGAGAACTTTTTTAAATATTCGCCTTGTGTACACTTTTGCAGCATGTTTCTCAAACTGATGAAGGTCAGTAATAGCTACTGGAGTATTACTTTTACTTTTAACATCATCATTCACTTCCTGGTTTCGCATCCTTGAAATAGCCCTATCAATACTTATCATAAACTCGTATAACTTTTGTCGGGACTGCATATATCTATTTAAGTACGCATTCATACTCTCACATCGTTGAGTGCTTCGCATCCCAGCAAAAAATTGACCTTTCATGAATGCTTAAGCCCGAATATCGCGTGTCTTGTGCATCATTGTTAACCATTCCTTATTGTGCAAACTAAACTTGTCTAGCATGCGTAACCAACGATGCTCAAACTCTTC